>CAAE01010117.1:60738-97524 GCA_000180735.1 Tetraodon nigroviridis | reverse complement strand
CGAGTGCACGGGGGTGTACTGGGGGTCCCATGGAGGTGGGGGGGTGGTGTGGGGGGGGAGTGTGTGTGTGTGTGAGTGTGTGTGTGTTTTTTTTTTTTTTTTTTTTTTTTTTAGAGAGAGAGAGAGGGGGGGGGGAGCCCTGCAGTGTGAGGCTGCTCAAAGCTGATTTAAGGCTCTGAATACTGGACCTAGCCTGGGCGCTAAGGTCTCGCCCCGCTGGGTTCAAGCAGAGATCAAAGAGACGGGCGTGTCACAAGGTGCTGAGTTCCAGCGTAGCCGGGAGGCTGGTGAAGCAACCCACAGGTATGTCGTTGTTTACACGGGCAGCGCCGCCGCTCTGCTTCCCGCTGGCGCCAAGACCCAGGGTTTGTTGTGCCGACGTGCAGCCGGGACGGTGGCGGTGGAATGAGTGCACGCAGCGCGGGAACGCTTCCAGAGACGTTCTTCAGGGTTGGGGCTAGAAGGCGACAGCGTAGCTGTGGTTGTGTGGACCAAATCTGGAGCCCTGAGGCACACCGACCCTGCCCGGGGTCACGCCTTTCCTGGAGGATACGCGAGCGGCTCCGATAAGAGAACGCATCGGGTTCTAATCAGAAAAAGAAAAAGTAAGCAGAGCTGCAACTTCTCAAAGGGCTGGCTGGCGCGCCATGAAAGGCTCCGACTCGCAGTTTGCATTTGATACCGCGTCTTTTCAGCAGCCGCGCACGAAAGCCCGTTATGGGAAAAGTGCAGAAGGAAGAGGCAGGACGAGCTCCGGGGCCCTCAGAAGTCTCGTCAGAAGCCTCTCCTCGCCGCGCTTTGTCCCGCCGATATTCATCTTGCCAGTTGAAAAGTGGATATGGCAAAAAACTTGGGGCTTGAAAAGGACTTTTCAACTTCAGAGAGACACCTCGCAACAGGACTGAGGGATTGAAACGAGGGAAGAAGAAAGAGGGAGAAGCAGTAGGAAAAGAAAGCACTTGCAGACAGGGAGGCACATTAAAGGAGAAGGTAGCGTTTGGGAGAAGCAGCAAAGAGGAGTGTGACAGGGAGGAGAAGCAGAAGGAGCGCCACCAGCCTGGTTGGCGGGCGCTCCTCCCCACGATCCACCTCCTGCTCGGGCTGGATGGAGGAGAGAGAAAGACGAGGCGAGCTGTCGTCCTGCGAGCCGCCGGTGAAAGAGAAGTTTAACAAAGTTTGATCAGCGTTCATCTCCTCTGGCAGACGAGTGGAGGCCCAAACTTTGACTCCTCTCTCCTCGGCAGTTTGACGAAAATCAACGCTAAGCTCTCGAATCCTTCCTTTCTTCCGCTCAATGGCAAAATGAATAAATGATACTCCTCCCTTTAATGGAGGTGCTCAGCGATAACAAAGAGCCTGCCAGACACTTTGAGGACACCTAACGATCAGAAGCATCAGCAGGTGCCTCTCCGCGGCGCTGACGGACAGGCAGATCAAAACGCCAGCCCCGTAAACGCTTCAACCCACTTCTGAATAATCTGCTTTTTCCCTCTTTCAAGCACAAAGTGGGAAGAGAGAACAATCGTTTCATCTTCACTTTCTCCTGCAGCTGCAAACTTGCTCCGCGCTGATAAAGCGCCCCGTATTGACGACTCGGAAGCTGCTGCGTCTCTTGAAAGAAGTGACATTTTCTATCTATATTTAGCGCCGGAGCGCGCTTCAGTTTAAGTGCGAGCGGCGCGGCGCGGCGCGTGTCTGCGGTTGATGTGGCTGACAGCTGCCGCTTGAAAGACACCAGGAAGCTGAAGGTTCAGATGAAGTTTTGCCGTGACGACAGAGGCTTGATGTTTGCTAATCAATCGATGGGTGGAAGCAAGAGGCAAGGAAGCCTGAGTGACAGAAACTTGTCAGGCGGAAATCAGAGTCGCAAAGTTTGCCCAAATCACATGTGGAAGCAGCTACAAAAGCCTCCACTTGAAGCACGCCGCAGCGGAGAGAAAGGAGGGGAAATTGGGACAATTCTCCATCTGCTGCGGTTGCAGCAGAGTCTTCCTCTTCTTCCTCTTCTTGTCTTTGTCAGACTGTCGGTGAATTCCTGAGAAGATTCTCTGTCTAGGGCCGTCTGATCCTCGCGCCTCTTTCAAAGGGCGGGGCCAGAGGACGCTGAACTTACGGCACAACAGGCCTCCAGCCGCTGCAGCGAGAGCGGCGATCAAACCGATCAGAGGTTCAGCAGCAGCCTCCAGAACGCCGTTTTCATCTGAGAGCGGCCAGCAGCTGGCTAACCCTCCCCCTGAGGCTAGCTGCTAACGGACGCTAACGGCTGCTGTCAAGGACACCTGACAAAGAGCTGCTGCTCTTCATCTGCTTTCATAACACACAACTCCATCCACGCCAGTCCCTGCAGAATTCCAGGACACACACACACACACACACACCCGTGTGGCTCTCTTCACCCACATGTGCATCGCTGCTCATACCTGTCGCCACCAACAGGTAGAGGAGGCGCAACTGGTTCCAGATCAGCTGGTTCACCTGGTTTGTGTGACTTAATGAAGCTTTAGCAGCTCAACAACAGCTGGAAGGTCCTCACACACACACACACACACACACACACACACACACACACACACACACACACACACACACACACACACACACACACACACACACGGGCTCTGTTTTTGTGATCAGCTCTGTAAAATGATTAACATGACAGTATTTATCCCACCAGAGACATCAAAGACATTCTTTCTTCTCCTTTGATCTGCACAGAATACAGAAGTGACTGTCGGTGGGGGGAAACGCCTCCTGACCATCGCCACGGCGGCCAAACAAGGCCCGTGCTTTCAGAGCCGGGCCCGGGCCCTCTTTCATCGTGTACAGAGGGAGCGTGCCGCGCCGGCGCTGCGGGACAGGCCGCCCATTGTCAGCACAGAGGACGGCGGCGCTGGAGGCGGCGGCCATGATGTCACCCAAACAAGAGACCCTGACGGCGCCGGGCACCACGCGCAGGGTCAAGAGAGGGCGGCGTTGAACAGCCACGCGGGGCTGCAGGGGGAGGATGAGGACAGGCCGGCGCTTTTCGTTCAGCGTCATGTGACCACGTGGTCGTAGCCGCACAGTGGTCACATGACCGGCGTGGCTGCCAGAGCGCTGACCTCTGACCTGCTTCAGTCTCATCCACGGGACAATTCCAGTCACATTAGGAGGAGGTTTTAAAGAGCTGCCGGAACAGCGCCCCCTAGCGACACGTGACCATGTCTGGAGGGACCCAAGGTTTGATTGTCAACTGGAAAATACAAAAACACCATTTTTATCATCATCATCATCATCATCAGTATCTCATCATCTTATACAGAAAACTAACCCAGTAAAGAGCTGGGACAGGACCCGTCAGCAGACTCACTGATCACATGACTTCTGTCTGGAACGAGTGACCTCGCAATCGCACCTAAAATCTCAGCATCAGTTTTTCTTAAAAAAAAAAGGAAATAAGAGTTGCAGTCTCTCTCTCTCTCACACACACACACACACACACACACAGAGGGTCCAGGTGAGCCTGCTGCTCCTGGGTGGTCTCCGGGGCAGCAGGAGCAGCTTCCAGGTGTGTGTTTCAGTGTTTTCTCCAACTCAGAGCCAAGTTTCACACGTGGTCACGTGACTCCACTGGATCCACCCTGGTTGTGGCGGAGGAAGGTGGCCTCTCCGCCGTCCGTCCTCCTCCTGGTGGGTGAGGAGGGCTGCTGATGAAGAGGAGCTGCGGCTCTTTCATCAGCGTGTTTGCGGGGGAGTTTCTCTGTGTCTAACACAGGAAACAACGCCGCCGCTCACTGCTGGTCAGGCGGGAGGATCCTGACAGCCGTTAGCGTGTGGAGGATGCGCCGTTTGAAACGCAGAGATAAAAGCCTTAATCTGGTGCCGTTTCTAAACCGATTCCCTCCATAGCTGCCGATTTATGTACGAGGGAAGAAAGGCAGAAAGAAGCTGCTCCACCTCTCCTCGCCTTCCTCCATCGCTCCCGTTTCTGTTTCATGTGGTTGCTGGAACAACAATGTACACTCGGAGCGCGGGGCCTTTGATGTTGCAAGCGCTGAGCCGTCTTAAACCGTTGGAGAAAAGAGAGGGCGAAGAAGACGCAGCAGAGATTCTCTGCCGCGCTTTCTCTCTCTCTGGCAAGGCATCTGACATCTGCCGGCGGAAGACAAATTCTGTTTCGCCTGTTAAGGCGTCAGTCAGAGCAGCGCTACAGTTGGCTTTTTCCTCTCTCGGCTTCAGTTCTGAGGTTGTTCTGAGGACCGCAACACTTCTCTCTCTCACACACACACACACACACGCCAGCACGTCCTTTCAGGAGCTTCGAAGCTGAAGCCCATCAGGAGAGTCTTCCTCACTGGGCTGCAGAGACCGTCCAGGTCGCCACGAGGCCCAGCTGAGCTAACGGCGAGCTAACGGCGAGCTCCGCCCACAGCGGAAGGTTTTCTGATGCAGCTGTGTTACCGAGTCAGCCGGAAGTTTCTAAGGACACAAAAGGCCCCATCCGGACCTGCTAACGGTGGCTCCTACGCAGCTAAAACAGACGACAGACTGGGCCAAATCGCTGCGTTTAACGGCTTCTAGCTCTAAGGTTCCGTCCTCGTTGAGCTTTGGAGACGTTTCCAGGAGGAGAACCATCAATGGCCAAGCTGCTGAGGCTGGACCTTCGGCTCCTCTCGAACCCTGAACACGGCGACGCTATTGTCACGGCAACGGGAGGCGCAGAGAGAACCCCCGGGAGCCTGGAACGCCCCACTGTTGGTGCAGATGAAAGAGTGCCAGCGAGCCAAATCGCTTTATCAGCGCAAACAGCCTCTTTTATTGTGGGATTGCTCTCAGATGTGGGGCGCTGAGATGTCACACCGCTAATTGAGAGTCGCAACAAGGACCCTTGTTTGGCCCGTTCAGGCGCTTGTGTACAGCTGCTGTAATCACCACAATAATTCAGCCCCCGAAACATCAAATGCTGGCGTGGAAGCTGCAGGAATTTGCATTTTAGTCTTTGATGTCTGAGATTTAAATAAAATGAGTTCTTCCTCGGTGGAGGGCGTGAAGGTTACAACGTCCTGCTCCTCTTTGTCTGCACCAGCGCCGTTGTTGTTGGTTTGGTTACAGGAGCAACAGAGGAGAAACAGGAAAAGAGGCCAGGTCTCGGCGAGCTGAACCCAGGGAGGCTTCTCTTATGGGGTAGACAGTATTGCTAAACAGCGCGTCACGTTATCTTTTAAAAGTCCGGAGCCGAAGCGCCACAAAGGTGCATTCTTTCTAGCGACCAGTAGGCGGCGACTCCACTGGATTTACAAACCGACGTACGGACCCGGCTGAACAAACAGGAGCGCTGACCTTTTTGACCTTTGACCTCTGGTTCTGTGGAGACGGGCTCTGCTGACGGAGGGATCCCAGCTCCGGGTCCGGGTCCAGGCGGCGGAACCTGCAGGAAAGCAGGCACACGTCAACCCGGCAGCAGGCTGCACGCCCACCATCAACAGCTCATCTTCAGATTCCAAGGCGCCAGGCTGGAGGAGGTTGGCGGCCAAGGAAGGAGGCTCAGGAGCTACCGGATCAAAGACCCAGAGGAACAGAAGGCGCTCCTGCCGAACCCTGGCCTCTGTGGCCCCTCCTGAGACAGCAGAATCCCTGCCCACAGCTTCCAGCGCTCCTTCCGCCGGGCTCCCATCCCGCTGCGGGGCCGGGGCCCAGAGCAGACGTGGAACGGACCCGGGACACATCCACACACTGCTGCGCTCTTTTGTCTGAGACAAAAGCGTTTTGCATAACAGCGGCGGCGAGCAGAGCTCAGATGGAGTTTGGAGAGCGTCTGCTCCCCTTGAGCCAAAGGCCGATTCAAGTGTCAGTCAGCCTCCCCAGCGAGAGGCGGGAAGGAGGGCAGGAGGGAAGGAGGGCAGGAGGGATGGAGCCTCGGATGCAGAAATAGCAGCAGAGATGGAGGACACTCCTGCTCTGCCCCCACAGGCGACCTCTGAAGAAACAGGCAGGCATCAAATGGCAGAATTATCTATTCAAATGCCTGCAAACGATCCTCCGACGGTGACACATCGGTGCAGAGCTGCCTGAACCGGGAGGCTGTTTATGTAAACGCCGTCCATCTGGGGGAGAGATCTCAGCAGCGTTACATCTCTTCCTGTGGGGAGACGCTGGGAAAAAAAGAAAGGAGGAAGTTCACAGAAAACTTGAAAATTCTGCTTGGTTTTTTTCCTTTCTTTCTTTGTCTTTTCCTTTTTTTCCCTGAAATCCCAGTGTGAATGTGTCGGCGAGCTCGTGGTATGCACCGAGATGAAAAGTAGAGGCCATCCCTTTGAAATCCTCCTCAAGTCAAAATTACCATTTCATTTCAAGTCCAGCCAGGAAACGCAGAGCGGGGCCACTGCTAACTGCTTTGGGCATATCGTTATTTATTGTGTGTAAACTTTGGAGGAACATTGTTGCCTGGGAAAATGTGTTGTGTGGGTGGTGGAAGTGAGCAGCTGGAGCCACCACAAAGGGAGAGATCAGGCCTATTTTCTCTGTAGGAGGAACACATAAAAGTGAAAATAATGCCCATTATTACACCAAAACAACATCAGACTTCTTTGCTCCTAATTTGCTAGCAGAGCAGAACCTTTCACTGCGGCGCTAACCAACCGCTTGACCCCGTCCAAGGAAGCCCGTAATGGCTGCTGCTGGCTCTTTTACTTGATGAGCTCCACCACTCGGTGTGGTTGTGGTTTTTGTGTGTGTGTTTAAATAGTGGTCAGGTTATGAGGCTTTATAGTCGCCTTAATTTACCTCGGTACAGCAGGAGGTTAGCTTTAGCTGACCCAGGCGCAGCGAGCGCCTACAGTTTAACAGAGTCACACTTCCTCCAGCAGCAACACCTAGAAATGGTGCTCCAGACTGGGATGAATCAGTGGCAGAGTTCTGGAAGGAATGCACCGTAAGGTGAAGCAGCAGGCTAACGCCAATGCTAACGCCGCTGTCTGACGGGTTCCACGTTCAGTGAGGTGCAGGGTTTTTGTTGCAGCTAGAGGTTTCCTTGTCTTTTATGTTTCCTCGGAATTTTATTCCCTAACAAAGACCCTGACGGGAGGGATGGACTCTTCAGGTTCCTAAAGGGGCGGGACTCCGTGCAGAAGATGCTGATTGGTGCGTTGGGCTCCACTGTACGTCTGCCATGTTTACGGCTGAGGACCTCTGGCCCCACATCCACCCTCTGGAAAGAAACGTTCCTGGAAATGTTGGTGTGAAAGGAGCCGATATCCCCGTATTGGCCTCCCGTTAGCCGCTATCCTGTCGCTAACGTTCTGGTCGTCTCTTCTGACACAGCCAAGTGAGCACACAGATGATCATTTTATCTCAGACGCTTGTTAGCGACGAGCGTGATCTCATCCTTTTGAAGCTCTGGGCTAATTAAAAGCACGCAGCAGCGAGCGGGTGATTAATACCCCATCCATCCCCGAACGCCGTCTGCTGCCTGTGACGGCCATCTTGGGGAGAGGGCGCGGACAGCGGCGGGCTGATTTACGACCAGAGCAGGACTACTTTGTTTGTCAACCGTGTTCTCGTTGAACACAAAAGTACAGCTAACGCTAAACACATGCTGCAGCCTGGGACTGATCGCACCGCGGCAGGAAATCAGAAATCAGCTGTTGTTTGGGGTCCAATTCAAACCCCGTTGTGGCTGATCGGAGACAGCGTGTAAATGTGCACTTGTTTTTATGTAACAAGAGAAAAGGACCACCTGATAACTGTGCACGTCTGTTACCGGCTGCTCTGTTATGGTTGCCCAGATTTGCAGCCCGTCCCCGTTAGCATCAGGTTATATAAATATGCAGTTTGGGTCAAACCTGCTGAAGCTGGAAACTGACTCTCAGAGCTCAGAGCTGCTGCTGCAGCACCGCCAGAACTGCCAGCACCTGCCTGGTACCTGCCTGGTACCCGCCTGGTACCCGCCTGGTACCCGCCTGGACTCGACTGACTGACAGAAACGGGTGAATTTGCACTAAACATAACTGTGAGATCACAGGCTCCACTAAAAAACCCGTCTCATGTGTTACCAGAACCAGAACCAGGTGGCTACTACTGACCTCTCCTCCGTGGGGGTGCGGATGGCGGAGGGCACCGGGGGGCCGCCGTAGGGCCCCTCTGCGAGGCTTGTCCCCGTCCCTGCGAGCAGCTGGCCCCTCGCCGGAGCCCCACGCCCTTTTGTGGTGGCCAGAGTGGCGGTCGGGGGTCTGCTTTGATCCCCCGCCAAGTCTTCATCCCTAAAGAAAGAGGAAGAGCAGCAAACAGAAAGAGAGAAAGAAGATAAACCGGGGGAGGGGAGCGGAGGGGAAAAAAGTCAACCTCTGCTGCCAATTATTGGAAAAACATCAAGGTCTTTTCTCTGTGTGTGTACAGAGAGCCAGAGAAGAGAGTGAAGGGGAGGAAGAAGAGATAAGTGTTTGAAGGCTGCTTCTGTAGCGCTGCTAGCTGCAGGACTGTGGCGAGGCGGGGGGGGCGAGCGAGGGGGCAGCGGCTGACCTCCAGGAGGTGATTACAGGTGGAGGCAGGCATCCGTCTGGCTGCTAACACCTCTTTTTCCTCTCATTTCTCCTTTTAGTTTTCAACTTTCTGGCTGCTTCATCTCTCTGTCCTCAGTCTGGCGTGTCCTTACCGCCCCTCTCTCTCTCTCTCTCTCTCTCTCTCTCTCTCTCTTTTTCTCGCCGCCGTGGGCCATTAAAGCAGCTCGCAAGGACAAATAAAGGTCACGCCTTTGTCTGTGCCTCCATCTGTCCGTCCGCGTCCTCCCAACACACCCTGCCTGACCGACAGGCAAACGCAGAAGCGGATTACAGCCTTGCTGTTGAGCAAGGCACTTTTGAAAGAGGAGCAGTGATAGCGATGCACATTTGCTGCCCAGGCTCTGCTTTTTAAAGTGTTTTATTACAGCGCTTGTTTGTATGAGCGCAGAACAGGCTAACAGGCTAACCCTCTGGTCTTGGAATGAAGGAAGAGCTTCCAGTTGTTTTCCGGTAAAAACCTGGTGAGACGTTTGCTGCCTAGATAAAATCCTCCCTTTGATGGAAAAACAGAAAACACAGACATTAACCCGGAAAAGATGAAGCGATGAAGCTTTTCCGCCACCAGAGGAGGGAGACCCAGGCAGAGGGAGAGGTGGGAGCACCTGAACGGTTCCTGGGTCCCCTCTGCTTCAGCCACGCTGGCCAGGCCTGGGTGGCTCCTCCGCCTCGCTCCTCTTCTCTGGCGCTCCATCCCTCTGTCTGTCGGCGCTGCTGCTCCTTTGCTGTCGTCTCCTGAGACCTCCTCACCTGCTCAGAGGAACCAAGTGTACGTTAAAACAGCCGCCTGTCGTCTGTCCCGGTTTGACTGTGAAGGACTGGCGAGGAAGAGCCGCTGGAACATCCAGCAGGGCTGAAGGACCTCACCATCCTGCTGCCTGAGCTCATAAAGCGGAGCGAAGAAGGAAGGAGGCAGCCTGGGTGGTTGGTGCTGCGGTTAATCAGCCGAGGTTTCCTCTTCAGCATCTTGTGTGGAAGTCTTCCCACCGATGCCTGGGCGTTCATTAGGCTCTGGTACCTGCTTCCAGCCAGCCAGCAGGCGGGGGCATTATCACACAGCACCATCGCTAATCCCCGTGGAATGAAACACCGGCACTTTGATGTCTGCCAGAGCGCATGGCGCTCCTATTTGGAGGCTCGACCACGCACGGCGCGCAAACCATAATTAACAATCTATAGCTGGCCAGGAGCCAGGCAGAGAGGTGGAGGTGTGGGGAGGGCGGAGACAGGCAGCGAGCCAGAGGCGAGGCTGCGGCGCAGGCCGATCTGCTGCATTCCTGCATCTGTGATAATGGAAACCAGCAGGTCAGAGGTCAGCGTGCGGGGCTATCTGAGGACGATGCGGACGTGTGGTCAGCCAGAATACCTCAGAGCTCAGTTTGAGAGCTGTTGCTGCCAAACATGAGAATGAAAGGTTTCCGGAGAGCGTCCAGCCTGCTGGACTGGGGAGGCTAAGCTAGGCCTGAACTGGTGTTAGTGGTGATCTTCCCTCTGGCTGGGAACCAGGTTGTGTGTTCTCCTCCCAGACAGGAGCTGCTTTCTCTCTCACCATAACAACCGTCCGTGTCAGCGGCGGGCTGCGGGGAACCTGAGGGCGGAGGGGGAAAGCCACACAAACGCTGGACGTTCTGTTCCCGAAGAGGAGAAAACGGAGGCTTTTCGGCGTCGGCTGGTTCAGAGACGAGCCTGAGAAAGGCTGACAAACAAAGGAGGCTTCCTCATCCCACCTACACACAAGAACATCCAGAAGACGATATTACTGCCAGTGTTCAGCACGCACGCACACACACACACACACACACACACACAGACAGACTATAATACATGCACCTCATGTAAGAGGATAAAACACCAAAAAAATCCAAAGACTTTCATCAAAGCAAGCGAGAGAGGATGTCAGAGATTTTTTCTAAAGATGAAAGTGAGGGATATTCTCTCATTTCAGCTCATCTCTCCCTCTCTCTTTCAAAAGCCTTGAAGAATCATCCACGTTTCCTCCACAAAGACGGCTGGGGAGGGGGGAAAAGTTATTTACGTCCCACGCTGTGTTCTGTGGTCTGTCACTTCTCATTTTCTCCCGAGGCCGTCCAACTGGAAGACTTCACTCAACTCTCTCCAAGCCTGTATTTGCTGAGGTAATTACAAAGTGACAGCTTCAAATCCTGTGCCCCGACCACACACACACACACACACACACACACACACACACAGCTAAATATGGATAAATATGGGATGTGGAGTTTCAGATTTAGAGCTGAGCATCTTTCATTTTAGCGAACGCTTCAAGAAATATATCCCATCGTGGCCTCGATAAACTTCTTGGAAATTCCGTTTCGATGACACGCAGAGAAAATGTGAAGCATCAGATTTGTGGGGATCCTCGCGAGGGGCTTGCTCGTGTGCCACAGCATCTGTTCCACCCAGCCGGGCCTCTCCGGCCGCGCTGCTGCGACGGAGGCCGGCCTGCTCTCCTCCAGACTGGCAGAATCTGCTCCGTCACCTGTGTGCACGTGGGCCAGAAACTCAGCGCGCTGAACAAAAGTGCATTTAAAGCAAATACGTGGGCTGCACACGCTCGCGCTCACAAGCACGTCCACCTCCTGCATTAATTTAGAAATAATTAGCTAGGAGGTCTTTGATCTTTCTCGCCTTTCTTCTTGGAGGAGATGCGTCGCGTGTAATCCATGACAGACGTAATGTGATTTGGTGGTATCTCTAAATAGCAGAGAGAAGCCGACCATAGAAATTAATCAGGTAGGAAGTGGAGGTGGTGAGCTAACCTGGCAGCCACACACACGGATCATCAAATTATCCTCGGAGGCGGATCGTCATGGTGAAAGGCTCTCACACGCCGAGCTCCAGCCGCTCTATCTGCTGCGGAACAGCAGCGGCGCGTCGCACTGCCATCTGCGCCAATCTGTCTAAAAGGAGGACGGTAACGAGGGATGATGGAACAACCCGCGGACGTGTGGGGACGGCTGTTCCCGCAGAGGTGCAGCGTTCGCCAGCGGACGGCTTAGACCAGCAGATAGGTCACGGCTCCACCGTGGAGATGAGCTGGTACTGGACAAGGAGGCAGAACTTTGGAGCACCAGATGGAGACGGGGGGTCGACGGGCCATGACTGCACGTCCTCGGGCTACCGGGGGTTTCATCTGGAGGAAGGTCTGGATTCGATCTGTTTGGTCTGAGCTGAAGGAAACCCAGGTAGAAACAGAAGGTGCCAGAGCTGATCTAACGGCTGGAGAACTCCTGAAGAACCGGAGCGGGGTGACGTTCACGGGCGCAGCAGTCGGGCGTGAGAGTGGCAGCTCCGCACGTTAACGGCTGAGAGACGCGGAGCTGATGTGGCTGAAGGAGCTGCGCAGGTCTCAGCCAGCCCCAGATTCAGTCGATGGCTGGTGGTCTCCAGGCAGCGTCTGACCTCTGACCTCCACAACCTGTGAAACCAGCACAGCTGTCCTCCCTGCACGCAGACGGCGCCAAACGCAACCCCCCCACACACATACACACGTGCGTGCGTGCGTGCGTGTGTGTGTGGGTGCGAACAACAAGATGTCCAAATCTAAGCATCGTTTCAGAAGTTTGATGTAGCCATTTTTCTCCAGCGAGTCAGGAGCTGCTGTCTTTCTGTCCTCTCTGGACACACACACACATACACACACGTAGTTTGACCTCTCCCTCTCCCTCCCTCTCTCTCTCTGCCAGTCGTTCTTGGCCACATTGTCATTTCCTCTTTGAAACCTAAAAATATTCCACCTCCATTATGTTCCGTACATTTATTACCATGGAGATAACCACATATGTGTGTGTACGTGTGTGACGGACTGGTGTGTGTGTTTCAGTGCCAGTGGCGCTGCTATCAGCCCAGCACACATTCTGAAGCAATTTTCTGAGGAAACAACAACAACAACAAAAGCGGAAACACCCACCCTGGCTGTCTTTGTCGCTCCTTCTCCCGTCTTCCTCTCATCTCTCTCCTTCTCCATCGGGTTCTTTTCTTTTTTCCGGATCTGCCCGGACTCCTTCATCCCCATCTTTCTGCCTCCTCCCTCTTCCATCCTTCCACACCTCCTCCTTTCCTCCCGGTGTCCTGCGGCCTCCTGCAGACAGAGAAAGACAAAGACCGATGGTGGGAGTCAAACTCGCGTCTTTCTCTGCATATTTGGAATTTGATTAATGAAATTAAAATAAAAACATGATAATAAAACATGCAACAGAACATGTGACCATTTACCTGCGTTTACTGTGTGGTGGGTGGTCCCTTAACCCGCCTGTGATGATGATGGGAGGAGCAGGCAAACTGGGAATAAGGCAGCAAACACGGATTACTGGGATTACTGGAAGCGCAGAACGTTATTGATCGATCTGTTTCCTCTCTGTGAGGTAATCATAACAAGCCTCGGGGATTAATTTCAGAGATAAGGCAAGCTGAAACACAGATGCAGTCTGGTGAGGCCGGGGCGGGTTTTAAAAGCAGGGTTTATATCGCTGCTGAGTCCTGGTGTGTCGGGAAGGACGAAGAGTGAGAACGCTGACAGAGAAGAGCTGCACACCTTCAGCAGGACCCCACGGGAGAAAATCTGAAGAATTCAGCTGCAAAAACAACCAAAAATCCAATAAACGGACCCTGATCAGCTCCAGCAGCTTGACTCGAGAGGACTGTCAGTCGGACTGGAGACAGGAGATGGTGTGTGTGTGTGTGTGTGTGTGTGTGTGTGTGTGTGTGTGTGTGTGTGAGATCAGACTCCTTCACAGGGATGGTCAGTAATTATCTCTGCTGGAGGGTGACAGAGTCAAAAAGACATCTACAGTAGGTGTATGTCTGGCTAATGAGAACAGGAACGAACACACACACACACACACACACACTCTGGAGCCTCCTGCTGACCTGAGCCATTCAGCTGATCACTCTGGAAACTCCTCCGTCTCCTCTCCTCCTCCTTCTAAATCCCTTCTAACAAACTTGTTGTAATGAAAATACATTCCAGAGGTTGCAGACTAGACAGATTTGGCTCTGGCCCATCCCTCCATCCCTCCATCCCTTCATCTCTCCGTCTCCAGGATATTGTTTGGGGGTGGAGATGATGAAGCTCCAGCTTGAGCAGCGATTGCAAAAACCAATTTATCTAAAAAAGTGCTGAAAGCAGAGTTCCTGAAGCCAAAGGAGGAGGAGTGTGTCTCCACCTGACAGGGACGGAGGCTGAACGGAAAGCAGTGGGAAGCAGAAAGAAAAAGAAATAAAAAAGAGATAAAGAAGCGAAGAGTCGGGATTTAACATATTTTAGGAGAAAGGTTGCCAGAGACAAAAATCTGGCAGCAATTCTGGATGAACCTGTTTGAAATACAGCAAAAAGAGCTGCTAATTGATTAAAAATCCCCACTGAAAAACCAGACAGGCCGGAAAGGTTGCAGAAGTCTGAAGACAAACGTCACATCAGGAACGTGGAGGAAGAAGATGCAGCTCCTCTGCCTCACTTCAAGGGTGGGTTAAGGGTTAACGCGCAGCTGAACACGTACGGAGAACATGCTAGCATGCTAGCGCTGGATTCTAGAGAGGGAAAAGTTTGGGGCCTTTTCAAACCCAAGATATTCCTGGAGGACAGATTCTCACTCTTACTCACACACACACACACACACACACACATTCCAGTGGGACAATAGCTTTGATGGGAATCATGGCGGTCATGACCCTCGCTGGCTGATTTACTGCCTACATCTGTGCTGAACTTTTAATTACTCCTATCACGGCGGTGAAAAAAAGCCCCGCTAACGTCGTCTTGCTGTAAGTAAATTCACATGAGCGGCCTTGGAAAGAGCTGATGCAGTGATCGAGAGCCAACAGAAAGGCGATCGAGGCCGCACAGGCACCATCCTCAAGGCCACGGAGGTGAAACCAGCAGGAGGACGCTGTTGCTGGGATGGATGCCACGCGCCAATGGTGTTTATCCACAAGTTTGCAGGTACAGAAGCTGGTCATCCTCTTCTGCCTGTAGGGGGCGCTAATCTCTGTGGAACGCATGTAGCTACATTCCTTCACGCGCTGGAGCGAATTAGCGGGTCGGCCGGTGTCGAGCTGGTGCACAGCTGTGGAAACTGTCTGCAGAGAGACACAAATGAAACACACACCCCACAACCGCAGGAATGAGGCAAAATAGTGACTAATTATTACTCTAATTAAAAGCAGAACCCTGGAACCCCAAATCACCATGGCAACCCTGAAGACAATCAGCAGAAACAGGACGGCGTTAGAGTGAGCAGAGTGACGGCTCACGGTGAGCTCTGGGCGTTTAGGAGGACGCCGAGCATCGCTGCCGTCTCTCACCGGTGGGTCATGGTCTCCTCCTCCTCTTCTCCAGCCGTCCCCTGTCATCCTTCACTGCCACTGAAGCTCCAGGTCAGACAGTTGTGGGCTCTCAGAGGGACGCCTGGTTCCCATGGCGAGAAGAAGCCGCCTCGCTGAAACAGACGGAAAAACAGGTCACTCACGGGATAAGCATGAGGGGGTTTTATCATCAGGCGCTCCGGTTCAGTTCCAGCGGCGGTCAGAGACAGGTAGACCCCTTCTATTATTCACGCGGCGGCGAGGCCGTCAGATGTCCCTGAGCCGGTTACAGAGGGGACATCAAAGAGACCAGGGCTCCGTGACAGCCGCCACCACCGCCGGAATGACTCCCGCGTGGCCCGGCCCGGGTCCCTGGCGACACAGGTCAACGCTTTGATCCAATCAGAGGAAAGCCAGTAGGGGAGGCCTTTGATGGGGGAGGAGCAGGCAGCTCCCGCCGGAGGCTCCCGAAGCAAAACACCAAATAAAAAAGGTGCCCGCACCAGCAGGATCATTAAAATGCATATTGGACGGGGCCCCTCCAGATTAGAAAGTCAATCAGCTGTTATGTATTCACGCAGGCGGTGAAAAAGCACTGAGGGGTGACCCTTGACCTCCCAGGCTTTGATCTCCCCCTCCCCAGCCCCCAGCCCGTCTCTCCGTCTCCTTCAGTCCTCCTCTCTGCTCCCCTCAAACCCAGCCGTCCAGGAGTGGTAACAGCAGGTGGCTGTGTTGTCAGCGCGTCTTCGGACGCTCCAGAGTTGTTCCCAGAGCAGGTGTAAAACCTTCCTGCCCGCACAGACGCGTTTACCACCGTCTCCCAGTGGCCATTCGCCCTGCCGATCGCAGGGAAACTACGGAAACGCCGCTGCAGCGAAGCGCTGATGGAGGTGAACTCCTGAAGGACGCAGACCACCCAGGCTGCAGGGCAGCGAGCTGCACCGACGCCTCCGTGCACTGGTCGGCAGGACGCCGGGTGAGCGAGCGAGCGCATCTGCAGGTTCGTCAGGCCGAACTCTTCCCTCTGTCCTTCGCCAGTCCTTTACCACGTCCGGTTGTTTTGCAGAACTACAAAGAGGCGCTCTGAATGCCTCCCGTGATCAAATGCAGCAACGCTGACAGGTAAACATCTCTGCAGCGGCAGCAGACAGCACCCAAAGGTGAGCCCGTCCCAGCGAATATGCACACATCTGTGATCTTCTCCGTCTGCTCCACGACAAGAGACGCCAAAACACATTCAAACAGCAAACGGCGCCACCGCCGAGGTGATTGGGGGGTGGTAATTAATGGCGAGCGTGCTGCAGGACACCGATGCTCTCCAAAGTCCAGCCTGCCGTCCCCCCAGGGACAGGACGGCGCTTCAATTAACTGACAGGCGGATGTGTGAGAATCTCCACGGCGGCCTTTGGCGGCCGACTGAGAAGCAGGACTAGGGGGCTTTGAAAGCCAGTGTGGTTTCCCCATCAAACACGTCCTCTAGGTGCTTTGATCTGCTGGGTGGTGTGTGTCCTTGGAGATACGCGTCGACTTCCTCAAAGCTCTTTGTTGCCAGCACCTCATTTTCCTGCCCTGGGTCTGGTGCTACAGCAGCAGCGGCAGCAGCGGCGCCTCTGCGCAAACACAAACATCATCATCTGCTAGCAGGTTGTGTGTGTGTGTGTGTGTGTGTGTGTGGCAAAAGCCTGCAGCATTATTGCAGGTGAGCTAAACATCCAAACACTTCTTTACGCACACCAAGCAAATCGTCGTTGCAATAAAAACTCTGTTTAGTGTCCCAACAGACCTTTTCCTCATGCGCTCATCTGTCCTGTCAGCACCTTCTAAAAGGTCACAGTTGGATTTAGCAGGATTAAAATGAACTTTGCCATCAGCTTGACTTTGGGCAGACGCTGTGGACTTGTTGTCTAATACTACGGGTGTCAGAGTTAAATAAAGAAATGAGAAATAAAGACAGGCATCCTCAGGCGAAAATCTCCCAAAACGTCACAGGAAAGCAGATTATTATCAACAAACTAATACTTACTGCTAATACAATCACTTCTCCAAAAGCCAAATAAAGAGGGTTGTCAGCTTGATGGGTTAGAAAAGGGTTCAGACCCCAGCTAGCATGCTAACATGTCCTCTCAAGAAGGTGGAGCTTCATCACCCATCTCTAGTTGGACCAATTTACCGGCTCTTCTAAATATTTAAAAGATTTAAAAAAAAACAAAAAAGTCTGATCCTAAACATCTTTGATTCCTGAGGCTAAAGGAAATTGGTGCCAGTGGAGAAACCAGAGAAGCAAAAGTCCAGCTCAGCCAAGCGAAACCTCCAGCAGCGAAAAGCCTCCAGCGTCAATCCAGACAGGCTTCACTCCAGGTCAGATTAAAGTGTATTTCCACATTCTGTAACCTCGCCACAAAAAAAGACGAGAATGGTGAGAAAATAAGAGCAGACGTGAAGATAACATGAGTTGGATGTCTTCCGTCTGGTCCAGTCTGCGTGCTGGTATCGACTCCTACCCACCAGGGGCGGGGCCTTTAGGCCCAAAGACGAGCGGCTGCCGTCCTCCTGACATCAGCAGGTATTCTCAGCAGCCAGTTTCCCGTACCGCTGGGCCCTGACTGGCCTGCCGCGGTTCCTCGGGTTCCCTCCCGGTGAAGCCCTCGGCCCTCGCCATCCGCAGCAGCTCTACAAAGTGTTCACGCTTGACTGGAAGGAGGCCAAGGCAGGAGCCCACCGGGAGGAAGAGCGGAGGGGACGCTGGATTCTGACAGCAGAGGAGGGACGTCTGCGGGCCCGGGTAGCAGCCTGGACGACCAGGACCAGCCAGGAAGGACAGGAGAGGGACACCTCTGTCCGCCAGAGGTTTTTGATATGAAAGAAACAGCCGGCCTCCTGGGTGGGGTCCGCCTGAAAGCATCGCTCCCAGCACTGCCACACATTCACCAACGCAGCCATCAGCAGCCGTTTGACCCACACGTCAAACTGGAAAATGCAAAATGGAATTACTGCACATTGATTGGTTCCTTATGAAAGTGGTTTTTAGAGCCATTCAGGTTTCCTCCACGTCACAGCTGATAAATGGATCCACCTGGTCCAGAGCCGGATGTGGAAGAAGCCAGGAGGTGGAATTAGGAATGGTTTGGAAGAGCACCACCAGACTACAGTCGCATAGTTTAAAAATACACGTTCTGCTGTCCTGTGACAGGAGCAGCCTGCCGGAAGACCGAGGGAGCCGGTCTGCAGGCGTAGGTCCCCGCAGACCTAAGAGAAGGGGGACCCGTCCAACACCAGCGTCCAGGGGAGACAGCAGAAGACGTAGCAACCTAGCTGCTGCAGGCAGACCAGTGCCCATGCTTTCTAGGGAGCGGTGCACGACTCTGATGCTCAGGCGTCCCAGCGTGCGTCCAAGCGTGCGTCCCAGCACGGCAAGCTTGTGCTTCCGCCATGTCAGTGCTCATGCACGCCGCACGAAACACAAACGTCCCATCCCTGACGGGTTGTGCAAGTGTGATGTAAGTGGGCCTCTGTTCCCTCTGGGGGCCGTGACAGAGCTCCGAGGAGGAAGTAAAACAGACACCAAGGGTGTGTGTGTGTGTGTGTGTGCTTTACAAACGGAATCGTTTAGTGAAAACTGTGCTGGGGATTCCAGAGAGTCCGCACAGATCAGCGCTGCAGGGAACCCTCCTAAATAGAAAGATAATCTGAGCTACTGGGAAACGATACCCTGATCGGCATCTGTGGACCGCTCTCATCAGGCCGCCGTGCAGCCGTGCAGCCGTGCAGAGCGGCTGGCCGGCTGTCTGTACAGTCATCCATTACATCAGTCGGCGAGCGGAGGGGAAACATTAGCGTCTGTCTCAAATCCGTCTTAATGCAACATAAATGGGAAAAGCAGTGAAGTAGGTCTCCAGCACGGGCCTGTCACGGCTCGCTTCCGCCCAATTCAGCCGCCCGTGAGTCCAATTTGCTGCCGTATTCAGCAGTGACAGCAGCACAGACGAGGGTTTCTATGGGTGGAATTAAGACAGCATTAGGGGAGTCAGAGGGAGCAAGTCCTGCCCTGACATGTGGAGCAATCAGAAGATCAGGGGTCTTCCTCCCTAGCACGGCCCTGCCCTCGTTTACACACACACACACACACACACACACACTGCTCTGTGAATGTTAGCTAATACCACATTTGCAAGTCTTCAGGAACAAAGAGGAAGAATGCAGGGACAAGAACGAGAGAACGAGAGGAGGGAAAACAGAAGGCAGCTGTAAACAAAGGAGGAGAAATAGAGCGAGAGAGAAAGGAATAGATGAGTTGAGCAGAATAGGAATGAAATGGAAAATGCCGAGTGCTTTGTAGTGGCTAAGTGATGGAAGTGATGCCTGGATGGGGATTAGCTTCTTTTCATCATGCAGCCCCATCTGGTAGCAGCAGGAGCACGTCTGCCCTTTAAAGAGCTGGGCTGGGTGACTGCAGCCGTGCACATCAGCTCTGTACGCGCACGCCAAATCTGTTCACGCACGGCGCTCTGCCCCCCACGTGCACAGTCCCACAGAAACAATGCGAGCGCACAAAGGACGGGGCTGTTTTTGAAGCCTGCCTGTCTGACTTGAAAGGAGCAAACGTAATTAAAAGCAGTGGGCAGCAGAGCCAGCCGGTAAGCAGAGTGTTTGCAGCTCCATCCTCATCTCCAACCAGCAGATGCAACGTTTGAGGCGCGCATCATTATCCAGTCCTCCTTTTAGCGCGTGTTAGCATGCGAGTCAGCCCGAAAGCAAAAAGTTAACCCAGCGTGTCCCAAATGGAGTAATAAAAGCGATATTAGACGTCACATCAAGTCCAAGGATGCGACTCACTTTACAGCTACGTTTGACCTTTACCCGTCCCCTCTGAGCTGGACGCTGGGGCGCTGGTCATCTCGCTGGAGCCTCATCAGTGGAAGAAAGGGCCCGTTATCCTCCCATCTGCCCGTTCTCAGAGGCTCCGGCAGCAACAGTCTGGTGTGAAAGTTGGGTGAAGATAAACCAAACTCAATTTCACCACAATGAAGTCCGCCGTTTTTCCCTTTCAGGGAGAAGAATGTTAATCAGGACTTGTTTCATCAGGTTGCCCTGAGAGGTCATGTGGGTTCTCTGCTAACCAATCTGGAAGAAGAAAAAACCTTTGCAGCTTCCAAAGTGCTGCAGAATAAAGGCAGAGCCAGAGGAGTGGAGGGAGGGAGGAGCCACGTTAGGAGCCTGGTGTAAATTGTGCCGTTAACAAATTGGTGAGTCTCAGCTGTTTCCCCAGACTTCAGCCTGCAGGTGCATTTTTCTGCCTGTTTGTCTGTCTCTTTGCTGCCTGTTTGTCTGTCATCTTGCCGCCTGTTTTTCTGTCTTTTTGCTTCTTTGTTGGGCCGGACGCTCGGCTGTCTGCAGACAAATGACGCTGTGGGCCACACGGGGCCAGTTGATGGGGGAATAAAAGGGGCCTGGCTCTGAACCCTCCCCCACCCTGTCTCAGCTGGTGGAGATCAGACCAGTTTGTAACGCCGCTTGTCCTCTTTGTGTTTCTGTGTTTACAGGCTGGTTGTAGGGACGGGACCGTCCTCGTCCTTGGCTGACAGCTGCACACTGTTTCTAAGGCAACCGCCCGTCTCCAGGCGGTCTCCTCCGTCCTCCTGGGATGGGTGCTTGGTTGGACTTGTGTTTCCTGAGACGTCACTTGCCTTCAGAGGCCTGCTCGTGTCATCCCTGCTCGGGTTCGGGGACCCGGAATCAGAGCTGGGGGGCTGAGTTTGTGGCTTTGGTGGTCAGGAGGGCTCAACCGTGGAAGCTGCTCAATGAAAACCTGATGGTGAGGGAAGGACCAGCGCTGGGTGGTCCAATCAGCCCCAGGACCACATTTAGCATGATGTATTCCTGAAACTTCAGCCTTTGTGCTATTTTAAAGGAATCTTTTTTTCAAAAACACCAATCTGTCACAAACTTGAAACATTTGTTAGCCATAATCCTGCATGTAAACACGGCTTTAATTCCCAGTTATCCGTGTTCAAACTCCAGCCTTCCCAGTGAAAACCATCCTCTTTGTCGTCCTCCCGGTCAGAAAGTAAACAGGACGGCGCAGGTTCGCCACATCTGACCCCAATCACCAAAATGTCACTAATCTGCATCACAAGACCAGCAATCACCTCACTCCAGTGGTTTTCCTGCTACAAACCTTCTCACCATCCGACCTCCCCGCCAGAGAGTCCGCAGTGGGACGCAGAGAGAACTGGGAAAACCCCGTCCTTCCAACTGGGAGGGAAGGATGACGACGCAACTTTTTATAGGTTTGCTGTCACATGGAGGTGAAGGTCACAGCCATCCTCTTCTCAAACACCAAATCAGCCACGTGAGGGTTTGAACGACCTCTGTCCTTCCCGTGGCAGAGAGATATGAACCCTAGGTCCATCCTGACAGCCTGCTCAGTCCTTGGCTAACATGCTGATAGCCAAGCAGGAGCTAACAACTGTGGGCTGGCTATGCTGACAGCTTCCATTAAAATTCCCCAGGCTGAGGAGTCAAACAGAACCACCGCCGGGGGTCGGCCTGTCGAATGGCGTCCCGCAGAGAACGCATGACAGGATGAGGGAGGACTGAGGTCCGCGACTCCAGTTAGCTAGAAAAGCACTGAAAGAAATCATAATCATGTTAGGAGAAAGCCAGCCTTTCAGCCAAGCACAACACAGTTGGCGGAGAGATACTATATGACAGGTCGGAATAATGAGCTTAGGAGGAGGATGACCACAATGGCCACCTGCGAGGCTCGCAACAAACCCGCAGCACCCCCACCTAGCCCTCCAGCAACCAACCAGCCCTTCTTCTCCTTGCTCAAGCAGAAGCAAAATGAGAAGGAAAAAGCCCTAAAAAGGCCTAAATCCAACTCCCACCAGGAGGGAGAGTTTCCAGCCACTTTGCGACCTGCAGTTTCCACACATCAGCTGGCTCCACGTCCTGCCGCCGAGCCAGCAAAAAACCACATTTCAGACAACGCTAACAGGGCTTTCCCTTGTTTTTCCTCAGCCCTGCTCTCGCTGGGGGAAAAAAAACCACCTGCAGGAGTGATTTTCCAAATTCGTCAAGTGTTTTTAAAGCTTTGCGAAAGCTGCGCCTCTGACCGGCGCCGCTAGCCGTTTCACGCAACTGCACAGAATCTCTAAAATAAATAATGCATCCATATTTTGTATTGATAGCAGCAAAGAATGGCGGCTTTAGCAGCGTAGGCGTGATGGAGACCCCCTACCTGCATCAGCGACCCCCGCTGTTTGTGCATTGTCGAAGCATGGCAGCCCATTGACAGCCTCCCCCGGTTTGCCAATTTCCCGTTGGTGGTCCGGGGCTTCGCCCGTCCTTCCTCGGCATTGTGCAACTGGAATAGGTGCATCCTCCCCTGTTCACGCTGCGGTTGGAGCTCCACCATCTGATTGGACGGCGCTTAGCGAGACTTCATCAGTAGAACATCCCTGTCGTCATGACAACTTGCCAATATCCCAACAGGGGTGTGTTTGCGGGAGGGTGGGGTAGCGGCGCACGGTCGTAATTTTGAATCCGAAAAAAAAAACCAAAAAAAAAAAACCGGCGATTTGTTTCTGCATCCCTGCTAGCTGGCGGCTTCCCTATTGTCAGTCCTAGTGGGTTGAGCTAATCCGCCCACTTCGGGATCTCGAGGAAAATATGGGATGCTCCTCGACAGTCGGAGGGAGTCCACAACCAGCTGTCCCGCCAGGGTTCCTCAGCCAATGTCTCGCACCGCAGGACGCCAAATCAGCTTAGGATGACAGGCGTGATGTGTCGTCACGAGAGAACCGTGAAGGCAACAGCGAATCCAGAAAGAGCCGAAGAACTCGTTGAAAAAGTTGCTTCCTTAAACACCCCAAGTGCAAGTTTTCATTGGATAAAAACTTCAGACGCCTTTCGATCACGCAGGAGACGTGGCCTCTCTCACCGCGGCCCGACTCGTCCCGAGGGTTTTCCCATGAGAATCTGAGTAACGCCCCACTCAGATGATGGTTGAAGAGTTATTGTTCTACTAAGACATCATACAGTTGGTTCAAAGAGAGAAAGAAAAGCTAATCCAAGCGAATCGGGCTGGAACAGAGCAGAAGAGGGAAGAAAGGGATCAGAGAGGAACGTAAAGACTGGACTTCATCTTGTCAGACATGCTATCAGCAACTGAAACAGAAGCGTGTTTGCTCGGGGAGACACCTGCTGTGCTGCTAGCTGGCTAGCCCACTGTTAGCCGCGGGCAGGCGTCTTGTTCCCAGGGTTCTTTCCCACTGACCTCCTGCCAAGCTGGAGACGTTGACCTTGACCACTGTTGGAGCTCTCCTCCCCTGCTAGCAGTGAATGGAGGGCTGGGATGGAGGGCTCTAGCCCCAGCACTCTTTTGATTGCTAATCCCCCAAATGTTGTGCACCACCCGGCACCCTACCTGGCCGTCCCGCTGGAGGCGGCTTGGTGTTGGCCACTGAAAGGCCATGATGAATGGGGCCGTAGCTGCTGGAAGCCAGCCTCCCTGGGTAGCAGAGAGGCTCTGTTGGGCCCACAAAGCTGCTTACAACAGTCCAGAGCAGCTCTCATCTCTTTGGTGGAGTTCTGTAGGATGGAAAATCCCCTGGTTAGTCCTTTAAATGAGCGTTTGGATGGATGTGCACATTAGCAAAACAAGCACTGTTGCATTACCCAGGCTTATGTTAACACAATAGGTAATTCCTAAGTTATTTAGGTTGCTGGCAGCCTATTGAACATTTAGTCGGGACTACTGCAGGACATTTCCCAACATCCAACATCAAAAAAACACGGAGCACACACAGTCTTTCAGGAAGCAGCTAGCTACTGCAGCTCCTCCACCTCAAAACGATCAGACAGAAGCAACCGACCCAAAGCTAGACTCCATGGTGCAGATTTCCCTCCCCAAACATTCTGGCGGTATAGAAAAGCGAGCGCAAACCTCCTCATTGTACCCTGAGCAGCGTGCTGAGGACAGGCTGCTGGATAGCAGGCTCTCATCGGGACCGGAGCTGAATTCAATGTCTCCTGTCAGCAGAGCCTGATGTGATTAACGCCCCCTGCTAGGGCCGGATAGTCAAGTTGTCTGACGCTCAATCAACACCGCGGGACGCCCTCCTCACCATCCCCACCCCGGGAGCGCCGCTCCGGACGCAACAGGGGGTAGGGAAGCATCCGCCATCTAGGCTTAGGAGCCTGCGTGTTGTGTGCGCGTGCGCGTGCGCGTGCACGTGCACGTGCGTGAACCCTGATGTGGTTCTAGAGACAAAACAGGCCCGGAAAGCTGCGTTTGAGGTCAAGGTTCTGCTCACTGCTCACTTATGGGCCTATTACTGTTGAATGTGCGATGCTTGGGTGTGAGAAACCATTTTCAGGCAGTCCCTGGGGCGTGTGCATATTTTTGGTTGCCTCTGAGAGAATGAAAATCGTTTGCGGCGCCTGAGGAAAGGTGCCCCCCTTCTTTCCACCGGGGAGACCTGAGCTCCCGGCTCTTATCGACAGACCCTCTGCTGGCTATTGATCTGTCAATTTGTACCAAATGATAATAGCAATGTCTTTTTCAAAAGCGGAATCTCAGCATGTCCATTTAATTCCTCTCGTTCTTTCTGTGTCTCCGCCTGCATTTGTGGAAAAGCTGTCAGACACCACGGACAGTGTTTTTCTGGAGCAACGCTGACCTTGAACATGCTCCTGATTACAGCACAAACACAACTACAACCCAACTGCAGCAGCTCAGGAGAACTGGATCCTGATGATCCGTGTGCAGAAAGCTGTGGGCGCGCACTCGCCAGGCTTTAGGAGGGTGTTTCAACATCTTTATCCCCACGTTGTGGAAGCCGACCCTCCACCCCTCATCGGTCTGTTCCCCTAGAGGCAAAGGGGGCAAAATAAGACTTCAAAGTATCTCCAAAATACTCCTGACACAAGCTCATTTCCTGTGTTACGCGACGGGGGCCGGCAGGCTCACGAGGCGACCGTGGCGCTGGCGCGTCTTGGCCTCCTCCCCTCCTGGTAACAGCAGCGCTGACGGACCGCCGTCCCAACGGCCCGATCACGGACAGTCAGACCTTCGAGGAACCAGAGGGGAGGAGACGTTATGGGCAGATATCCGGGGCTCACGCTGACCTGAGCAAACCGGAGCTCATTTAGGGGAGGAAGTTTGCATTTAGGCTGGTAAAATACGATCCCGGTCACACAGCATGGCCGTTGAGCCGTTGGTGAGGTGATTCTGGTTTTACTGTCTGCTGACTGGTTTAAACATCTAACCCAGCATGCAACCCACCTTGCTACAGGTGAGCCTGAGGTGAGGTGTGTGAATGTGTGACATTATCTCTACGTCGACCTGCAACCCAGCCTTTAGCGCTACGGTAGCTTTACGGCCAGCTCGTGGAATAGCATTAGCCTCATTTCGAGCGGCGGAGATGTAGCCAGAATTGTTAAAAACCTCAGCGCATTTCCACCAAATTACCTGGAGAATTGGATATCCTGGGGGGCGGGGCTGTGTGCTGGAGAACGCTGATTGGTGGAAGCACCACCAGCCTTTATTTCTACAAACGTTTTCTTTTTACCGGAGCCGGAGCCGTGCTGCACTTACGTGGCCCTAACTGACTGTGGCAGCCAATCAGCCAACCGCTTGTTACGGATAAATTATGGACTGGCTGCACATCTGCAGCCGAAGTCGGAATGATGAACACTCACATCTCCTCCCAGTAAGCAGGTTTCCCTCCTGTCACTCCTGAAATGATGCTTCACGCTGCATATTACACAGCTGTTGCTAGGGGCCCCCTCCCTGCTGCGCTGCTCTGACAGTGATTGGTTGTTGCATTTCATCCAGCATGCGCTGCTGCTGCGGCTGCATGCGTGATTACAGACGCGGAGAAAAGGTAGTTTAACAAAGTGTTGCTCCATCAAAGAGAACCGTTTACCTCAAACAATAAACCCCCCCACCGTCTCCGTTTCCTAGCTCATCTCCAGGATATATTTCAATCACAGCCTGAAATGAGGCGAGATTATTAATCTAGATTATGTGATAATGATAAAAGACACGTTCAGCATGTAATAAATCTAATATAATGAAACTAGGAATAAACCTGCCTAAAGTCAGGAGATAATAATTGGTACGGGCTCGCAATCGGAAACTGGACAGAGACACACACACACACACACACACACACACACACACACACACACACACACACAGAGTTATCTATGCATATATATTCCTAAAGGGATAGAAATGTATTAACAGTTATTATTCATAAATCAAGATAGTAAGGAATAAATAATGAATAAATGACTGTTGGAATATATAAACGAGGGAAGCTCTGCATCCCTCTGCACCAAATATAGACGCAGCTATAGGCTCCTGACTTTTGTTATTGCTGCAGGATACATTGATTTTTTGCTTTGATTGTCTTTTCTCCAGATGCGGGACGAAGAAAAACGGCAGCCTGAGACGTTCCTGCACCTGCAAAGACGGAGGTGTGTGGCTGCAGACACAAACCTGTGGAGCCACTCCTCCTCCTCCTCTTCTTCCTCCTCCTCTGCAGCTCAGCTGGGAGGAAAGTAGGAGTTTTACATGCAGAGAGGTCCATGGCCCTTCATCCGTTTCATTCTACAAAGGTCAGAAAAGGGAATAATTTATCCATCTATCTGATGTGTGTGTGTGTGTGTGTGTGTGTGTGTGTGTGTGTGTGTGTGTGTGTGTGTGTGTGTGTGTGTGTGTGTGTGTGTGTGTGTGTGTGTGTGTGTGCGCGCGCGCGCGCGAGGCCTGACCCATTTCTGCTACGCTGACATGAGGCTGGTGTTTCAGCCTTAGGTCCCTGTTTGATTCTGTTTGGTCACAGCTGATGGGTTCTCCAAAAATCCAAACTTGGCCTCTCAAACAGCCAATTAGGAGCCAATCAAGGTGAGACTGAGCGCCAAGTCTGACGCGGTCATGTGACCCTGGGTTTGGCCAACTTCTCTGCAGGAGAGAGCTCGGATTTCCAGAAGGGGAAATATTTGAGCTTTATGATTTCTTTTTATGGGCCACACAATGAGGCTCTCAGCGTGACGTCCTGCAGTTCAGTTAATTACGTTAATTAACCCCCACCCTGCAGATATCAGTCAGCAGTCTGCAAACCTCGTCAGAACATCCCAGAATCACACTGCAGACGGTCGCTGATGCACTAACAAGAACAATAATGAGTTTGTGACATTCCAGTGGTTTGCCACGGCAGAAACGTCCGCGTGGACAGAAGAACAAAGTCACACTTCCAAGCATCACAATTACAGAGGAAACCAGGATTAATTATTGGCAAAAGTAGCTTAATGGCTTCAGCTGTCTGGGTCTCATCTGGACACACGTGCGCATGTAGTCAGCGTTTCACCTTGAGGAGAAGAAAGAGGACGCTTCTGTAGAAGCTTTGAAGCCTGAGAGAGGTTCAGAGGCCATGTTGAGGAGAAGAGAAACAGAGGGAATGAGCCTGGGAATGGGAGGAGGGACTGGGGAAGGATCCCAGCAGGCTGCTCCAGAGGGGATAACAAGGAGACTGTTAATAAGGACACAAGCTAATGAGGTCCAGGGACGTTGGGCACACACCAGCGCTGCTAGCGGCTCCCTTCACAGCTGACATTTGGCCATCAAGAACAAACCGACCGTCTTCACAATCCCACCAGAAACCGGTTCTGGCCGTTCCACAAATGCCTCCGATAGGACAAGAAGCCGCGTGTTGTTGTTTACTGGCGCCCGGTTTCCTCCTGCTATTCAAAACAGGATGCTTTTTGAACAAAGCGTTCAGGGATGTTTGCAATTTCATCGGGCCATAAAAGAATCCGTCCTGGCAGCCAGATGGAACATATTTCAGGAAGGACGGAAATATAAAGAAAGAGTGATTCTGAAGACATGACTGCAGGAAAGGACCCACGGATGCCATCAGAACTTCCAGAACTCATTTGGGTTCTCTCCTCCTGTCACAGGCAGATAAAAGGTTCAAGCTTTGAGACCAAACAGCGCTAGCGTCGGCTCAGCGTAGGTGACTCCGTGGGCTGAAGGCACAGGAAGAAGCAACATTCCTGCCTGGAACGCTCGTTAAGCCGCGCGGAGGAGAAGACGGGTTGAGATTCACGGCCAGCCTCAACCTCGACTGCGTCGCTGCATCTGAAGTCGCTGAAAACAGCACGCTGCCGAGGTCTGAATGCAGCAGAGGTTTTACCTTAAATCCTCACCAACGTGCTCCTGGCCCGGAAGTGGGCTCGCCTTCTGTGTGGGAGAGGTCATGTGACCAGAACTCAGAGTCGAACCTACTTTAGGGGTAAAACCCATCCCGATGGCCACAGTGCACGTTCAGTTCACGTTTCTGCTCTTAAACGAATCTGAAATCCGCTAAAATCCCATCTGAGTGCTTTCTGCTGCTGGACTCACCTGGACCCGGCTCACCGGCTCTGGGTTCTGGTTCTGCTGCAGTTCTGGAGCCTGCGCGGTGGTGATGATGATAATGATGATAAAGCTGCTGTGACCTCACACACACCCTAAAACACACACACAGAACAAATGAGGAGACAGACAGATCCTGCTCCACAGCTCCACAGCCAGGCAGATGTGTTTCCTCATGAATAAATAACTTTTCCAGGTTATTTTCCAGGTCTTTGTGGATGGATTAAACAGCAGGATAACAGGGATAAATATAACTCAGCTTTGAACCTTGATGCATCATCAGAGTACTGAAGGGCAAAGGTCACGCTGGAGTGTGAGGGTGTGATGTTACAGTCGACCTCTCTGCGTCTGTCTGTAACCTCGCAGTTTAACGCTTGCAGCTTCTCTCCCACCTGCTGCTGCTTGTCAGCCCCCCCCCCCACACACACACACACACGCATGCACGCACATGAACCCCCACCCACACACACCCACACACACACACACACACACACACACAGCTTGGCTGCTGCTCCTACCTGCTGGGGATCAGCTGCCCTCGCCTCCTTTAAAGCAGCTACTTCCCGACTCTGCTACCAGACGTCAGCAGGGGTCATCGCCCCACTCGCAGGTCATCTCTGCTCAACTTTAGATACGAGGAAACTACTTTTATTTCCAAAACGAGCCACCGTCTGACCACGCAGGCGCGTCTACTGAACACGTGACTGCAGCCACCATCAGTCTGCGTGAAAAGTCACCTGGAACAAAACCAGACTCCACCAGTTACAGGTTCTACGTTCGATTACACACAGTTGGAGAAATTAAGACAGTCAAGTCTGCATGATAACTGATAATTAGGTACACATTTTGTCAGGTTAAAAACACAAACACTTTAATAATCTGCTGGAAACTTGCACTGCTCTGCTCTCATTTGTAAAATCTTAAAGTCGGTAAATATGTGCCCTCTTGACAGGGTTGTTAATTATCTACCGTAAGCTTTGACGTTAACTATTATTTCTGGACGTAGATGAGAGGATAAAACAAGAAGTGATTTACTGACAGGACACAGCAACATCGGGACAACTTACCATCTGACAATTTAACGCCTTTTAACTTGGGAAAACAGAAAAGTCAAACATTACGTTTACTTCATGACCACAGGCCACTTCAGGGGCACCTAGCATAACACCGCTATTTATTCACCAGCAGCACTAGCTAGCAAACTAATGATACTTTCTGTCGTAAATTCAAGGAAAACTTCTTTTTTTAAGTTGCACCCGGCGCAGTAAATAATATTTTCCGAACCAAACTATCCATGCGGTTACTTTTCTTTCATTTCTACTGGTGGAGGGAGTTTTTAAAAGTCGTTCTGACTGTCCGTGAAGGCCATTAGCTGAACGCTACAGACGTCGGAGAGATTTGAGCCAATGGCGAGAAGGAGCGAAATCTCGCCGTAATCTCGCGAGATTCCAGTTTTTAAAGGCCTAGTAATAAAGAGCCACTGTTGGTCATGTTTTAATCATGTTTTAATTTTGGAAAAATGTTGAAAATCACATGCAACAAAACCACAATTTACACTGAGTTGCTAGATCAACATTTTTTTAAATTGGAGCTAAAACGTTCATGTCCTAACAAAAAAATGTTATGGGGGAGTCCTTAGTTTTTTTAAATACACACTTTCCATAATCACAACAGCTGCAGATACCCTACATTCGTTTCTAATTCTTCTCAGGCCAAACAGAGAACATGAATGTAATCAAATACGTAACGGGATATAATAATATTTTAAATCTAACTTTGGCAAAGAGAGATGTGACCCCCCGACGTCAGACGCCACTTTAAAGTGCTCTGTAAAGTTTGAACACACTGCAACAGCAGCACACAACAATAACAGGAAACACAAGCAAAAAGAGACAGAAACAGTCTTTTAAGATCTTTTCCTCGTCATCAGCCTTTCCTTTTTAATTTTGTCTCCTCTCATGTTTGCCATCAAAGATGTTGAAATTGTTTTCCCCGATGTTGTGTACTGTGTAATTATGAATCTCTTTGCAAGAAAACTGCCTTTGGGGCAAAGTCAAACACAAAAGACCCTCTGATGTTGCACAACAAGGACTGAAAGGAAGAAAAATGGAGCAGGAAACAGTGCAATGCTGCCACCAATCTAAAAACTTCCAGGCAGTAGCTGAGGAAGCTGAGGAAGAGGCGATGGCGTCAGCGCCAGGTGATGCAATGGAGACCAGACTCAGCAATGAGGGTCTCATTCCTGAGCTCTGGCTCACTTTTACACCTTGGACTGATTAGTCACCACTCGCGGGACCCGTGTGTGTGCGTGTGTGTGTGTGTGGGGGGGGGGGGTTGTTGTTTCAGCCAACCAGGAGCAGCACTTTGGATGCCCCGCTGGACTGTCTGCAACACGACGCTTTCAGGAGAATCGGATGGGCTCAATGTGTCAGCAAGAAGAGCAAAAAGATGTTTAAAAGAGAAAAGCATGGGGGAAAGGAAGGCGGGATGGTAACAAGTCTGTTGATACAGTTGTTTCCACGTGATGGAGAGAATCAAAAGACCTCCGTAACTCACTTTCTTGCAGAACTAATGGCGTTGAGTGTGTAATTTGAATCAAGGGTATAGGAACCTGGACAGGAGCCAGCGGGAGCTGCTAAAACAGCTGATTGTCTCCACCACAGGCTTTAAATCTCTAGGAACAGCTCAGGCTGAAGCAGATGAGCTGCTGTTGCCATCACCCCAGCATGAACCCAGTCCTGTAGCAGTTTTACGATACATCTCACATATAAAATAATCAACACTTTTGGAGCCAGAGGAGCAGAGATGACAGTGTAGCCAGTGAAGGTTTGACATGAGAACCCGCCACTGCTGCCGGGTGGGATGTGGAGAAGATGACAGTTCAGGTGGACCAAAACGGGCTGGTTTATTCTGGGCTCCTTCCCTCTGCTGCCTGTCTGCTTTTACCGTGGAAAACTGCCATGTTGAGTGTCTCACACCTTCCACGCCACACACTTCTTCCTTCCCTGACTGTGCGTGGCGCTACGGAGGAGGGAGAGCTGACATGGCGGCTACATCCAGGTGCTGATAGTGAAATCCCATTAACGCGCCCTCCCACTGATGCTGAAGTGACGTGAAGGAGAAGAGTCGGTGCAGGTGGGAGGTCTGTCACTGCGTCTGTGTTGGCTGGCAGGAAAACGCTGCTCACACACTCTCACACACACACACACACACACACACACACACACACACACACACACACACACAGGGCGGAGGGAGAAGCAGCACAGCTCTGCTGGATTGTGTGTGTCTGTCACCAGCAGTGGGAGTCTGTGCATGCACACATAAAGTCACGTTTGCAGGTGTGACCATCTCCAGGTGGGTTAGGGTTAGCGTGTCTGAGGCACACACGTGCACCCCACATGGAACGTGCACTGGTTATGGCGTGCCATCAGTGAACAACAGTGAGCTGGCTGTTGACTGCAGTGCAGACGGGAACATCTCATCCATCCAGCTGAAACAGGATCCACCAGATCCCTCCACACCTGCTCTGAGGATCCAGCCAGATGGTTTTGTTCCTCATCGTGGTCTTCTTCGTCTCTTTTTAACAGAGTCGCTGCCTTTACCACCCTCTTCTGCTCAAGCTGGTGGGGTCGCTTCATTCCCACACTGGAACGCTCACCTAGTGTGTCTTAAAGTATATGTTTTGACTTTTTATATAAAAGATGGACTTCCTAGCCTCATGGGAGGGAAACAAAGACAAAGGGAGGGCTAACAGGAGGGAGGAATTTAGGAAAGCAGGAGGGACGGGGAATGCCAGCTCCCACGTGGCCACAAAATTCAGCTGCGTTCTGGTGGAGGGAGGTAGCAGAACTGGATGGAGAAATGAAAGAGGAGCAGCCTGATCCCAGGAAACCCCGCCGGCCTCAGCGTTCCAGCCAGCGAGGGCAGAGCCACCCGGACAAAGACTGGGAGAGCCCGGCTTGGTGGCGGGTATTCCAGACCTCCAGACCCACAAGACACTTGGCCAGAAGAGAGCAGGGAGCGTGTGGATCGCAGCTGAGACGTCAGCGGTGTGTGTGTGTGTGTGTGTGTGTGTGTGTGTGTGTGTGGGTGTTCTTCTCAAAGATGACAACCTTCTCACCCTAAAGTCCGTCCTCTATTCTCAACCAGCACACTGGAGCACCGTCTTTGTGGGAGTCCATTATTTAGGACTTTTACAACGTTTAACTTGTTTAATTTCTGCTGTAAACCACCCAGCTGATAATGCATTCACACATAAAAATGGATCAGAATGAAAAGAAAGAAGCTTAAAGGTCATCTGCTCCGGCAGAGAAAGACAGACACAAGGAAAAGAATTTGATGTTACCGAACATTTCTTTATTTATCACCATCAAAAGAGACTTTTGCCTCCACCCCCTGAGACCCCAGACCATCGCTGTCAGCTCGGAGAGGGATTAGCTTCAAGGTCCGCATGTTTGCATCCGTGCATACATTAGCCAAACGACCATCACGACTATAAACACAGAAGAGAACAAAAAGCCCGTAACAAGCGCCTCTGATTGTGCGCCTGACAGCAAGGTCACGGGAGCCCAGATGAAGCGTGATGCAAGCATAAAGGGACGACGACAGCCCAGCACACACATTATCTGTCAGATGAGGAGCCAGCCGGGGAAAACAACTTCACTCCTAATGAGCCAGATCTTCCTCCTGTCGTCTACCAGCGAAGGGTCTTGATTTAGCCTCCTTCAGAGCCAGATCAGGACGCTAATAGGGAGATGGTTGTGTCGGAGGGGGAGGAGGACGGGGGCTTATGTTATCAGTTAGGCTTTGCCAAGAGCCAAGCACGGTTCATTTCATGGCAAGTGTAGTGGAAAAGATTAGGAGCGTCCGGAGAGTGTGGGGGGGGCTGAGTCTGGGCTCGTATTCACAGGATGAGCAACAGTGTGAGCCTCCTGCAAATCCCTGATTATGCGCAGCCCCACAATTATTACGTATTTGTTTATTACTCAACTCAGCAGACTCCAAAATCATCTCCTTTGCTTGTGTTGCTTTTAAGAAAAAAGACGTACTTTTTTCCTTCGAATGGGCAAATCTGACTTTCCACACGCGCGTCACCAGCTCCCTTTGCTGGGCTTCGAGCACACATCACCTGTCACAGCTCTTCAGCAGGACACTCGCGCAGAAGGTCGATTTCCCGGAGGTCTGACCTCCAGAAGGTACTGAGGTTTACGATGGCCGAGGCCACGCGGTGGATCCCCGTGGACGCTTCCTGGCTGGAGCGTTCCATAAAAAAGGAGATGAGAGCGGACCACCGGCTGGGAGGCAACAACTGGAGTCTTCTGGTGGTCTAAGGTTGCCCAGAGGACCTGAGGTCATACAGTTGTTTGCTGTGAAAAGACAGGAATGACCTCTCACCCTCATACTCTACCACGGCTCACGTTACGCGTCTTTCAGCGCACCGCCGAAGCAAAGCTGTCGCCTGTGAACGGCCTGTCAAATATCTCTGCAGCCTGGTTAGATCCGGTCCTGGAGACTGGCAAGACTGTCTGTGGGTTTCGATTATTTGTTGTTTCTGTGGAATTAATAAGGTGCTTCTCCATGAATTTCAGTCCAAAAGCACCACGCGTGTTAACCTCGGTTATTTTCTCGTTGTCGTTCGCTTTGCTAGACAGTAAAAATCTACTTATTCAGCTGTCAGCAACCACAAAACCTGAGGAATTAAACTAGGAAATTAAATCTGGTCTGCATGTGTTCCACAGACAACCCCGATTAGAGTTTATGTTGTTATGACGCTATGCAGCCTTGTAAAATGTTAAAAAGGGCTTAAATCTTTTTGGATACGTCAGTTTTCGCCACAATCCTAGTTTTTGTTTTGCTGTGTGATGATAGATAACATGTGAAACTGTTGAAAGTGAATTCCATACAGCTGGATAATAAAAGCCACATGTCCTGCTGGAGTGGGGCGGTTTTGTCCCGCTTTGCTGCGACTGCAAGCTTGTGTGCTGGTTCCCGGTGGATTTACGGGGAAGAGCCAAGGTCGCGCGTCACTTGACTCAACGTTAGCGCAGAAACCTCCACGAGAAGAGCTTTAAAGCCCTTCAAACACGTGTTGTGGTGGGTTTGTAAACCAAGCCGGCCTCCCTGGGCTAGCATTAGCCGCTGTCTTCTCCTGTTTGTAGCAGCAGCCTCCGCAGGGTGAACCAGCGAGGCAGCGCTCCTCTTTCTTATCCCTTTAGCCGCCGATTCGGCCAGAAGACAAAGCATCCAAACAAGAAGAAAGGCTTTTATTTGAAGCGGGGAACGTTTTTGAAGCCTCCCAACCAAAGGAACCCAGGGACTGTGGAGCTTTTCCCCCTCTGTTTCCGCCGTTCCTGGAGGGAACTGGCTGCCGGCTGCATATTTGTGCTGCTGTGTGCCCACTTTATGCTGCGCCCCCCTGCTGAGCGAGGCGGCGCGGCATGGAGGCAAAGGCCATGCTGGAATGCCCATAATGCACTGTGGAAACTGTGACTGCTCTGGGTTTAACTGGTTTCAGATGCGCCTTTTGGAGGCCCACAGGGAGCAACAGCTGCTTGCTGCGGCTGATGACGTGCTCAGACCAGCGTTGCTGCAGCCCTGAAGGCTTGACACACACACACACACACACACACACACCACCCAAACGTTTGTATATTTATATAGAATGAAGCTACAGGTTCAACTCCTGATGAGTTTGGATGTTCAAGAATGAAGAAATCACTCCTTTGATCTTGAACAGATTCCGCTGCCATAGCAACCGCTCTTCGGTCATTACAAACTAAATAACTTGTTCCCAGCTGTTTGGTTTTGGAGTCGACCGACAGTGGCCCGAACATCAGCGACCAGAGAAAATGAGTTTACAAGTTAGAAGGAGCTTCTGAGAGGTGGAGGGGGTGTTGCATCAACAACAAAAAATTTCGAGACGTTTAAGGAAATCAAAAGTTAATGAGAAGAAGAAGCAAGTGGTTAATAAGAGTGACAATGAAAATGAGGATGAGGATAATACCTCCTCCCTTCCTCGCTCCTTTCCTTCTCCTCCTCCTCGCTCCTCCCCCTCTTCCTCCTTCTCACCTCCTCCCTAAGTTCCAAGCCTGCTGTGATTCCTGCTGGTTATTTGTTACTGATCATCTCATCTTGCTGTCCTTCTCCGGCTGACCTGTAATTGTTGCCGTCCTGCTGATATCTTCCTCTTTCTCGGCCTTTCTGACGACGCCCCAACACAACCACCGGTTGTTTGATTCGCTGCTGCAATCTGCAGTTAAATCTGCTTCGGTTTACAGTTTAATGTCCCACCAGAAGAAGACGGGCGGTCAGAAACAAACCAGAGTCCACAGAAAGGAGAGCCAATTTTCAGCCCCAGCTCCTCAGTCTCTCGTCTCCCCTGAGCAGTTTCAAACCGGTCTTCCCTTTTCCGTCCGTTTCACAAAAGTAATTTAGCAGTCCTTCATGAGGAGGAACTGTGTTTACGTTCCGAACGCTGTGAGAGCGCGTCAGCGTGCACACACCCGCAGACACACACCAACAAACAGAGCAACCTCCCGCCTCTACCTGCAGACAGTGTGGAGCAGCGATAAGGCAGCATCAAATGCTCAGCACAGTATTGATTTCCATGCCAACCAATCTCACCCAATCAAAAAAGGTCACGCTGTGTGGAAATGAGAAAAAGGCCTCTTTGTTTCAGAATTGCATGTTGGGTAGCCTTCAGGCAGACGGATTCGTGGAGTGAGACAGTCGGAAGCGGAACGCTGCTCATCTGTGGCGAATCCGCCGCTGCAGCGGCCACAATGGCAAACCCATATTGCTCTCTGAGCGGAGGAGGAGGAGCTCAGGCTCCAGAGCGGAGGCCATTGTTTGCTTCTGCTGTCAGACGGGCCAAAGGTGCAGCCCGTCCAGGACTGTCCAGTACCGTCACTGCGCCCCAACGCCGAACGCGCCCTCCGATGGTGCGCCTCAGCCCGATCTGATGAACACGGCTTCGGCTTTCTGGCTGTGGTGACGGCGGAGGTGGGGGCTCTCTTTGATGTGTTCTCCTTGCTCCTGGTTGGGTTGGGGTCACTCCCACAGCATTAATGAGCTGGTGAGCTGTTTGATGTGGGCCCTCAAGTCTCCTCTGGCGCTCCGGCCCTGGCGTCCACCCCTCGGTCCCTCTTTCACACACACACACACACACACACACACACACACACACACACAATCAACTCTGTGCACATCACACACGGAGGCATGCGCTCATTTACATCGCCCGCAGGAAAAGATGCTGCTTCGAAGATGAAACACCTAGAATGTCTACGTGTGTTTGCTTCCCGCCTGAGGAGAAGGTGAGGATGAGAAACCCCACTGCTTGTTTATTAATATGCGTATTACTTGTATATAACCAGGCCGACACCGACAGTGACACTGCAGTTCAAACTTTCAAAGTTCTCCTCATGATCATTTTTTTAATTTGCGATGCCGCGTCTCTGCCAAGGCTCCTGAAAAGCCAGATTTGTTCAGGCAGCCAGCGGG
>CAAE01010117.1:47653-60576 GCA_000180735.1 Tetraodon nigroviridis | reverse complement strand
CCTCCCATCACGACCAGCTAGCTTTAACAAGAACAACCTCTTTTTGTCCAGCGCTAATAAATCCCCTGCAAAGGGTCAAACATTTTGTAAAGTAGGCTTGTGAGAAAACACCGACAGCCAAACACATTCCGCTGTCTGGGAGCTTCTCGCTGGTCTCCACAACACACCCATATAGCTTCCTTGTCCACTTGATATGCACCCTGCATGCTGACTTTCTCCACTTTAGAAGTAGCTGGCAGGGCTGCGGAGCCGCGATTATCTCTCCCCTCGCAAACCTTCTCCTCTGGCTCTGAACTGTATGCTGCCGACTGCAGGAGGAGCGGCGCTACAGCTCCTGCGGCCCACTGCGAATGCTCAGTTAGCTGGTAATTAGCTCAGCCCCCTCTGTGCAAGGCTCATTCTATCTTGTCATTTATCAGGTTCCCGGCCTGGGCAGCTGTTAGCAAACAGGCTCATTTATTGGGCCCAATCTGCTTGTGTGTAAGTCTAGGCGTATTTATGAGTGGGAACGGCCTCCACGTGCGCATCAGGGCTGCGCTCGCCACATCGGCAGGTAGACGTGCAACCCTTCCCGCCAGAGCCATCAGTCTAATCAGCATTAATGCAAATGCCTTCTGTCAGCAGCCTCCTCCCGCTCACCTCTCACCTGGGTCCATAAGCCAGCACAGAACCGACGGGCGGGTGGTGTTCAGGCAGATGACGCCCAAAGCTCTGCTCAGCAGCTCCACGGTGACTTTCAGGACGTCCACCTTGAACGATGACGTCTGCAGACACACAGAATGTTCTGTGTCACAAGCTGGGTTGCAGACTGGAGCAGCGGTGCTGGATGACGGTGCCTAAGGACAGGGACAGGAAGGGCCAGTGACCCGTCCAGGGCCCTGGGACGGGCTTTTAGGGTCCGTTTGGCTCTGCTGTGATATGGGTTAGGGCGGAGCCTGACATCAGTCACACGTCCTGAACTGAGCTGTTCACCTGCACCTTTGACTGAAACCTGACATAAATGTTGGAGGGTCTGGATGCTGCTTCGTTCTCTTCTTCACGGGTGTCAGATACCTTCAATCAGCAGTGCTGCTCTAAATTAAAGCAGGAGATGGTACAAAAGCGGATTAACGGTTAAAAGAACGGCACCATAGTGTGGAGAGCGTGTGTGTGTGTGTGGGGGGGGGGGGTGCACTGACACACACTGGCCCCTCGCTGCTGCTGCTGCACCCTGGACACTGACCAGGTGTTGCCTTCGTGCTCTTCACATACCTGTCGGCTCTGAAAAGGAGGAGAATAGAAGCTGATTAATTTAGGCTGCAGCTCCTCTTTAGAGGCGGACCAGCCTTGGCTTTGATCAGTTTGCACTTCATTTGATCTTTAGTGAGGCTGAATTACACCGTTGGCCCCAGACAGGGTCCATCCTAATTACCGTCCCCTCTACTTCACAAAAGGCCCGGGGCCTCGGGTCCAACTGGTGCACCTTGTTGAAATCACACACACACACACACACGTTGACAAGCAGAACACCAAGCTCATGAAAGCATGAAACACACATTTGAAGTTGCATTTTCTGTTTTTGTCATCGTGCGTGTGTGTGTTCTGTGAAACGGGTACATGTGTACATAAACACAAAGCTTTGCTTCAAATCCAAACCTCATACATTCATGCATGTTTACAACCAGCTCTGCTGATTCGTGTGTTTTGCTGCTTAAAATGATCTCATTCATAAACCATTTTTCTCCTGCGAAGGTAATATATCATTCATGTGGATGCACGTGTTGGCCCTCACCTTTTGGAATGCAAATTCTCCGGGCTTGTCCATAATGAAGCCCTTGGGGAATTTCCAGATTGGCGGTGTGAGCGATTACCCAGAGGTCTGCTCGCCTCCACTCAAAGCTGAAGTAAACAGAGACAAAACGCTGGTATTCAGTCACACGTTTATCCAAAAGCCGACCAAGTGAGGATGAAGGCGTCCATCTTTGGAAACGATGAGTGTCTGAACTGGGCCCAGTATCCAGACCTCAGGGTGATTAGTACCGCTGTAACATAGCTGTAATAACACAACCAGCCAGCTGCTCCTCCCTCCTGCTCCTCTCTTCTCTCAGGTGTTGCTCCTCCCGGTATCGCTGGTCAAGCAGCTCTTCCAACGGCGTTGCCATGGTTTCTCAGAGATTCTGCTTCAGTTAGGTCAGATGATGCTGATCTTTAGGTGTAACAGTCGGACAGTGTTTGCTGTTGCCTGATTTTCCACATCTGTCTTTGGTCTGAGGAAACCGGCTCACCTGCCCACCAGGGCCTTTCTGCTCTTTCCACTCATGGTCATGTGACCCCCAGCAACACCCCGGCATACCTGTGTTTCATTTGCTGCTACGCTTTCATTAGCAGCCGCAAAAGCTGAGAGCAGCCAGGCGGAGGAGGAGCGACGGAAAGGTAAGATGAACAGATTTGAAAGTCCTCCTCCTGAAAGCACAGGCGTCTTCATGGCAGACGTGCTAACATCTTGAGGATGTCATGCCCTGTTTCTCGGGTCGTGTGTTTGGGTTCTAATCCCTGTTCCTCCGGGTCAGTGCTGCACGTCCGGGGCGGACAGGTGGAGCTTCCAGGAGTGTTGTCCAGCCAGAACACCAAGGTTCCCTCAGAGCTGAATCTCTCAGCTGACATGACGGCCTCCAAATTAACCCCGATGATGGCTGGCTCGACTAGAAGGTTCCAGACCATCTTCCACCAGCAGCACGCTGGTGTCTGAGCCAAACCAGGTCCCCAAGAGCAGCCAGCGTCTCTGCCTACCACTTTCACCACCTCACTGGCTTCTCCCAGTCTCACACACCTCCTCAGCTCCTCGGTGCTGGAGCTGCTTCGACAAACTCTCCTCCGTCACCTCCCGGTAATCTCACACCCACAAAAAGATGAGAAATTCTAAACAAGACAGACGGAGAGGTAGTCGTGTTCAGGGAAGCCTTTGATCCCGCCTAGATCATGCTGACAAGTCCTATTTATGGCCGCTTCCCCCCACAATGGCTCATTGTGTGGAGAGCTGGAGATGATCTAATCACCACTGCCCTCAGATGTTGGAGGGAGGAGATAAAGAGGAAACATAGTGGGAACATTGTCATCCGTCATGTTTGATGTGAAAACACATGATGGCCTCGACTTATCTGATTTCTCTTCCAAATTAGTCCGACCAAATGAAATGAAGCAGATCAAACGGGAAGAGGGACTGGTATAATTGCATTACGCGCCCACACGCCGCTCCCCACCCCCCCTCGGCCGTTGGCGTCTTGGTCTGCAGGAATGGACGCTGTGAGCAGCGGCGCTCCTGCAGACCTTAAACGCTCACTTGTGTTCACGCTGCCGCAAGTGCGGCTCAGCTTTCAGGTGGAGCTTTGTTGTCTTTGCCAAAGAAGATTTTAAAAATTAAGTGTTTGAAACCACCCAGTTCTCCACCTCCAATGTATTCCACCCTTCCTCCTCCTGCTGGGGCCATTTCTCGCTCTGCTCATCAACCTGCATGCACAGAAGGAGCGTCACATATTTTTCCTGCTCCGGCTCAGCTCGGATCCCTGAAAGCCAATCAATGTCTCCTTATCTCCAGAAATCCTGCAGAAATTCCCCTCTGGCTCTGGTGGGAGGTCAGGTGTCAACCGAACAGCCAAAGACAAAGCAGCGCTCAGATACCGACTCTCCCATCTCCTATCTGTGCTGAGGGAAACGGGCCGATTCTGAAATGCCACCTTGTGACTTTCTGGGGGAGTTAATCTATTCTATTTAATGTGGTTCAGAGGGGCCCTGGCTCTGCGCTGAAGACACAAGGCGGGATTAGTCCTCATACAGCGGTGGCAAGATGAAAGGAGATAAACCACTTAGTGCACTTCTTGGATTACTTTATATATTTATTTCCCTCAAGTCTCTTCAAAACGTTTGAAAAGGGATTTAACAGCAAAGACACTTAAGTCTCTGGAAGCTAATCTTTTTTTTCTGTTTCAAAAAAGTTGTGGCGGTTTTTGTTCACTGTTGAGTTTTATTAACTTTTGATGGCTTTAATGACAGTAGATTTGAAAGACAAACTCCCTCTGCTAACCTTGGCCTTTGTTAAGAGGGGCGCACACATCCAGTCCGGTCCAGTACTCGAGGTCCTGATCCCAGCCGGGTTGTCTGTCCTACAGGTGGACAAGGGTCCAACCTGGGCTCCCCTTCCTGCCTCTTCTGCCTGGTAGGACCCTAAACCTTGCTTGGACCAGAACCCCCCCCCCCCCAAGTCCTGCATCGGACTGTTTACCAACGTGCCACCTAAACTGAGCTAGTGGAGCAACGCTGTGTGACTTCAGCTACACACTGACAAACTGGTCCTGGGTACAGATTTCCCTGACCCCTGAGTGTGTTACGCAGGCTTGGCGTCTGGCTGCGAGTCTGACCCATCTGCTCCTCGGTATCTTCCCACTCCTCTACTGACCTAGCAGAGCGTTCGCTCCAAGCCGGGCCCACTGAGGGGGGGCCACAACCCCGGGGCTCCGGCCTCCACGCATCAAAGGCTCCTTATGGAGGATGTTAGTATTTGCTCAGGTGCATCTCATGGGTCTCCCTCTCTGTGCAGAGACTGCTCCAAGCATATAAATATATCCGAGGCCAAAGGGACGTCTGGCCAGGCTGTCCCTCTGAGTGTGAGAACAGGGAAGCCTGATGGAGGCTGGATGCACAGTTCTCCCATCTATAGCCTGCGTTTGAACCCGCTCGTCTCGCTCTTTCCTTTCTGACCCCGTGCTGCCCCTCGCTCAGGACAGCTGGTGACAACAGGAGCCCAGTCTGAGCGAAGCCTCCTGGGTCCCATGGCCCTGGAAATGCCTGTGAACTCCCACCAAAGCCTCCTGTGACCAACTGTTTACCAGTGTCACCAAGAAGAACACGGCCAGACAAGACAGAACTTCCTGCAGCGCTTTGTTCACCACCAGAGACGCCATTTCTCATCTGCACCGAGCTCCGGGGGGGGGGGGGGGTCCCATCAGAGCAGCCGGAACCCACTCGGAACCTCATCTGTTGGACAACGTACAGGAAGAAGTAAGGGTGGAGTTGCTGTAGAACATGCTTCTATGAACATGAAATAAACCTCCAGTCCAGAACAGGGTCGGACGTGTCGCCCTTCTTCTGCAGCATCAATTTGTCCCGTGCCCTGAGCAGAAAATCCGATAATCGTTCACAGTCGACTTGGAAATGTAAAAAGAGGAAAGAAAATCTTTCTCCGCGTCGTTGACAATCTGCGATCTAAACTCTGTCCGAGGACACGAGCAGAAGGCGGCGTCGCTCTTTGATGGCGTTTTCCTGCATCGGCTGTGAACGATGATAACTTTACTGAGGAAATTCCAACGGCTTGTTGCATTATACAATATTGATCACTGGCTCTTATCAGTCCAACCCAGGTCCACCCTTCCTGCTCCCACCATCATCCAGCCTGGTCAAGACCATCACTGATAGATAGGAACCACTCAGACTGTAAAGCTGCCACTCCAGAAGACACAAAGGTGGCCCTTTTCACCAGAAATGTCCTGGAATCTGCTGCGAGCAGGTGGACCATCACCCCCAACCTTTCCTCAAGTCATCTCCTGTCTTCCAAACGCCGTCTGCAAGTCATCGGGAATCTGCGGAGTTCTTGAGATTGAAAACAATAAAACAAAATCATCCTGGCGTGATTCTTCACAGATGTTGGCAGTGGATGGAGAGGAAGATGCTGGATTATTATGCTGGAAGACTTCTGGATGCTATGATAGATCTGTGCCTTTCAGAGTTTACGCAGTCTTACGTAGTTCCTGGAGAAATGCAGGATTTAGACAGGAGGTGGTCGGGAAGTTGCTGGAAGGAGCCGTGACGGCAGCTGCAGGAGAAAACCGACGTTTCTCAGACTCTCCCGGGCAAATATTCATCACATCCTTTTTCTCTCCCCATCTCATTCCTGCTTCAATGGCAATAAATACATTAGTGGATGAGAGGGAATCAAACCGGCTCCCGCAGGGGGCCGAGGAGCTTCACCATCTCCATGCTGTTTGTACTTGGAAAGAATCAATTAAAAATGTACAGCTGTCGTGGATTTATTATTCATAAGCACATCTTTCAGTCCACCGACGGGCCAACAAGTGTGGGGCTTCGGCGCTGGTGTGGGCAGAAGGAACCTGAACCGGGGCCCGTTTGAGGGCTCCTGTGACGAGCAGCGACCCCTCCGTTCTCCAGAGGGAGGTGAGAGGGCCTCCACCCTCTGGAGGGCGGATGCAGACGGAGGAGCGCCAGACTGGGTCCGGGTCCCGGGTCGGATTCCTCCTTCCAGGTCACTTCCCATCAACTTCTGGAAGGACGGCTGGAAGCGCCCTATCGGAACCTCCGCTTTGGTTTCTTCTTTGTGGGTTCCGTCAGGTTGCTGCTGTTACTGACCAGTGCACGTTCAGTTTTGACAGACTGGTTTCTGGTGGTTCATCGTCTGAAACGTACCTGTTTGCCTGCCGGGGGTGTTGCCGGTGCTATGCATCCCTCACGGCGCAACCAAAGAAGCCGCGCAACCTCTCCCCCTGCGCTTTGGTGATGGGATACACAAGCGGACCCACAAAGACATGATTGAAGTGAGGGAGTCAAGTCAATCTCAGCTTGCTTGTTGGCACGCACACACACACAAAAACACATGTGGGTGTTGGATCTTGTAACATCTGAGACGCTTCAAATGTGCTTTTAAAAAAAGTTTCTTGCCAACAACATCAGAAGAAGCAAAACTTGTAAAAAGGGCTGCCAAGTAGGACACACTAACACACCTACCTCCAGGTTCCTCTTCCATGAGAAGCCCGTCCTTTCTTCTTCCTCCTCCGCCTCCCTCTCTTCTTCCTCATTGCGTTTTTATTAAAAACATCGATGTGTGTGATGCTGATGTGACATCTGTTCCGTGGAAAACTGTGGAGCCTAAACGAGGGATCGATGGAGGGAGCATGACTCCTGCCGGGTGGAGGGCTGACCTGTGCAGGTTAGCAGATGTTGCGTACAAAGACAAACATGCACGTGAATCTGTGAACGTGTGTTGGCGCATGCATGCCGTGTGTGAAAGCGCATCCCTCAGGGTCCCTCAGGGGTCCGGTCCCCAAAACCAGCTTGGAAGAGCGAAGCGGTGAGGGACGGCGGCTAGCTAACCCTCTGACTGAAGCCAACTGAGCCACTGTGCTCACTCGTCTTCTGCTCTCTCCCTCGTGTGACGGAATCTCTGAGATTCTCGCACCTACTCAGGAATGGCAGCCAGGCTGAGGTCACCGCTTCCGGTAGGTTCGCTGGAGGACTGGCCTCTGGTTTTAGTTCTTGCTAATTTGTGGCAGAAATGAGTTTGTTTGCACGTTTGTGCTGGCTGCTGCGCTGAGCAGTTTTCTACTGACGGATTCTTCATGACAGATGATGAAACCGAAAAGGGAAACGAGCGAAAGCTGCTTTCTGACACGGTTCCTTCTGGCTCTCTGCCACGCTGCTTCTCTCCACATCTGGCGCCGGAACATAAAGGGCTTTTTTGAAGGCTGGAGATACTGTAGGTTACAGGATGTTCTTCCACCTGCAGGATGCTTCAAACACACACACACACACACACACACACGCTAAAAGCACATCCCAGACGCAGGAGGAGCTGCTTTGGATGTTTCCAAAGGCTGTTTTACAGAAACAGCAGAAAAAGTGTGAGGAGGAAAAAATATGTGGCCTTTGACCCCGAAGGAAGTGATTTATACAGGACGGCAACGCCCGCAGGATCAGGTGGTCACAGCAGCAACTCCACAGACACTCGGAGGAAAGAAGAACACACACAACATTGTACAAACAACAAAATATCAAACGTGTAATGATGTACACCTTATATTCTGCTCAAATCTTTCCTCCATAAGTGCGTCTGTCATCCCTCCCTCCCACACCTCTCTGTTCCCACCAAAAGCTCCAAGATTTTTGCTGGTTTTTGTCCAGCAGCTAACCAGCTAACCTCCGCGTCTGCTGCACATCCGTCTCCATCCAACCGCCTTTGTCACAAGCTGCCTTTTTCAGCAGGTTATTAATGCAGAACATTAGTTGGAATAACTGCCTGTAAACCTCTAAATAGGTTTCATCCCAGTAAAGCAAACTGGGACTTAGCAGCTCTGCAGCAACATTAAAACATTATAGCCGAGGAGTCCCAGGTGATCTTTGTTTGCATTTCAAACACGTCTCTCTTTGTAGGAGCCGGGTAATGGCTTAATCAGTTTCAGGGGAGAGGCAGAGGAAACAGAGAGGAGGACGGTTAAAGTGGATTATTTACCGAAGGGGTGAAGAAATTAGGTGCGGTTGAGGGAAAAGCTGAGAAGGAATCGATGTTTCCCCCTCCGGAGCTCCCCGAGGATTCACGCCGAGTGATGTGAAGTGGCGCCCTGCTGTGAAAAGCGGAGTGCATCGACTCCACACGAACCCCTTCAATCACAGAGCTCCATGCGGAAGTAAAAAAGCCTCCTCGTGAGATCATTACCGAGCACCAGCAAACAGGCGCTAACGAGACACCTGCAGCCGCTTTCTGGGGCAGAGGTTGACGTTCAGCAAGGTGAGAGTTGGGACCTGCGCCCTGTCCTCAGGCTCGTGGGTGGCAGGTGTGCAGTCCCACAGCCTTCCCAACAGAAAAGGCATTTTTACTCAGCGGCTAGAAGAGGTGAGCTAACGCTAGCCGAGCTGTTCACGTGCACAGAACAGCAACGTCGGGGTAGTGATGAAATCCATCCAGCAGGACCGGAGGAAGGGATCCGCCCGCATGCAAAGCGCCTCTGCTTTCCCACGCTGCTGCGGACGTTTGTAAGTTACGCAGCGGCGAATCGTCGACTCCTCGGTGAACGCCGCTGACCGGGAGGCAGCCGCTGCCAGTGTTCCTGCTAAACGCGCCTGTCGTCTCTCCTCCTCGCCCGGGAATAACACAACAGTCGGCTGCTCAGCTGCTGCTGCTGGGAACAGGTGACAGAAGAGCCCTCAAAGCTGCAGCACCAAAGGAAACGCGCACGTCACTGGTGGACACGGCCGTCCCGCCGCAGATGGAAGACGGCTGAAACCACATGAAACAGTCGCGGCGGCTCCAAGGGGCTCTTCCAGGAAAGAGTTGTTGATCAGTCAAAGCGGGCCTGACTTCAGAGCCCATTGGAGGCTCTGACCACCTGTCCCCGTCCCCCCAGGCCTGAAGCAGCCCACAGGGAGAGCCCCTCCTCCACACACCACCTGCTACCGCTGCGCTGCAGTGGGTACGACTCCCAGGCCAGCAGCAGAAGAAGAGTTTAACCACAGGAGCTAACTGGACCAGAGCAGCGGTGCAGGCGGCTTGGTCGGCTTCTAGAGGAGGAAGGAAGAGCAGAGGAGGTCCAACCTTCTGAAACACTGAAAACACACGTCTGGTTGCTGGAGACACTGGTTTCCAGTTGCTGTTGGAACAGCTCTGGCTCCAGCGTTACCTCTGAGTTTGACCTTTCGCTTGCGCTCCTGCAGGGCTGCTGTGTTTCACTGGTGCCGGTTTCAGGAGGACCAGGCCCGGATCATCGAAGGAGGTCCGGTTCCATCCACGTTGCTTCTATGTACCTGCAGAAAACCTCCTCGTTCCTGTAAACACAGCACGGCCGTGTCCACCAGCCCCAGCGGCCGGCTCTAAGGAGCCAAAATGGCGGCTGCATCGGTCACATTCCTCCATCCTGTGACAACAAAGGCTTCTGTTGCTTTTGTCCGATAAAAACAACAACGTGTCCGGCTGACACTTGTTTTCCCTCAGACCAAAGTCTTGGTCGGGCGGTCTGGGCTATTGTCCTGCCACCAGCTGCCCCCGCCGGGTTAATGATGGGCCGAGCCACCGCTGACTGTCGCTGTAGCCATTGTGTGGCTGACTGAAGCAGCAAACTGTGGTGGCTGTTGTGTGACTGAACAGCCTGTCATTAATCTGCTGTACGTGTAAAAATAAACGCTTTGATTTCAGCAGGGTTGCCCAGAACAGCCTCCTGTTGCCCTCCTTCCAGCCTCTTTCTGAGCCTCAGATGGAAAAAGCACCTCTTCCTCATGGTGGTCATCCAATGCTAGCACATTAGCATGTAGCACACACGAGTAGCAGGTCAAACCAACCCTGCGTTGTGCTGATTCTTAGTGATTTGCTTCTTACTGTGACCTGTTAGCTAGCTGGTAGTTCCAGATTCGCTGCCTCTGCCCCTCCTTCACCTGTGAAGGCAGGTCACGTGACTGCCCCCATCCTGGAGCTCTACAAGCGTCTCTCCTGCCTCGTCTCCGTCTAGCAGCAGCATCTGCTGCCAGCTGGCTGAAAACCAAGGCTCGCTTGGCCATCAGTAAATGTTCCGTACAGCAACCGTTGGCCCTGACGGGATACCTGTCGGCCCCACAGCGGCAATCACACGTCTTCTGAAGCTCGACTGATGTCGCTCGTTAGCTAACAACACACACATCCAAAATTCTTCCAAGTTTGTACTGCAGCCCTGTACGAGCTATGATCCGTCTCCTACTCCTCCTCCTCAGGCCCCCGTCTCTCTAATCCCAGACGAAAGGGAGTTGGACGCTCATTCCAAAAGTTGGATTTGTAAATAGCTTGAACCACATCTAAGGCAGAGGCGGAATTAGCAAGAAAATACCAAGCGAGGGAGGAGAACGGCAGAACCAGAGCGGCCTATTGTTCGGCATGGAGGCCCAGAATCCTCCACTTTTGTGGTGAGGTTATGGAAAACCGGACCCGCCCACCCTGGAGCCAGAGGCACTTTCCATCCTCACCTGACCAGACGACCATCACAGGTCACATGGTCATCTTTAGACAACACTGGCGGCGGAGCGAAAGGCCTCTTTCGTGCGGTCGGTGTGTGCTGCACACTGGTGGGGAAGGCAGCCGGCACCGCGGCCCGACGAGGGAGCTGCTGGCCAACAGTGCCAGGGCCCGGTGCCGTCCAGCTGCCCTCCACAAAGGCCCTGCTGGAAGTGGACTGATTCATTCCACTTTACAAGTCCGACATGAAAGGCAGAGCTGTGCGCCTGTTTATTATGACTGAGTTTGCAATAGCAACCCCGCGGAAGACTCCCTCGGAGAATCAAAGGGCTGCTGCACTTTTGATGCTGGACCCAAGTGGGCTCGGATTCTGGGATCAGCTGCTTCGCCTGGACTCATTAATCCTGCTGACATTTGCCTTGATGTGCTTCGACCTCAGCCTCCCGTCAGCAAGGATGCAGCCCGAAACCCAGTAAAACCAGCTTCGGCGCCCAGTTAGGAGACGCCGTGGTGATGCGTTGAGGTGTAATGAGCGGTGGAAAACGGAGTTGTCTCTCACTCTGTTACACTCACAAATACCATCATTGCCAGAACTGCAGCAGGATTTCCCACTTACATTTTTCTCCTTTTTGTTCTGTTCAGTTTGATTTGAGATGGTGCGTTCAGGGACCGCTGTTGCAGTCACTGCTGGATTCGTGTTAACATCAAAGGTGATAGAACATTTTATCAGATGTGTAATTTGGGTCTGTTTGCTGTTTCTGTGCTCGGATCTTCCCCAAATCTCTCTCAGCTCAGTAATTAAGGTTCTCCACCTCCAGAGTTTTGGGTTTGGGTTGAGGAATATTTGCACCATCTAGCGGCCAAACACGGAAACATCGCCTTCGTTCAAGCCCCGCCCACTTCATCCACGATTCAACAGGGACCATAAAACAGCACTCATGTTGCTTCTATGGTAACACAAATAACTGCAGGCAAATCATTTGAAGTTCATCCATACTGCGCTAATGATGCTAATCAGGCCAGTGACAAAGAGGAGTCTGTGTTCTTCTTTCATGTCAGCCACCAAGCAAGAACATGCTTTCCTCTCCTCAGGACAGCAGAGGGTGGGTTTGGGCTTCAGACGCCTCGCTTTGAAAATCCGCTTCCTTTATCACGAGAGAAAAGCACGTGGTGAGAAAAGACGGGATGAGGATTGTTTGGAGTCAGAAACATATTTCAAAGGCTCCTCCAAAAACAGCCCGCAAAATCTGGGATGAAAGGAGCTAATAAAGCGCCACACTGCAATAAATAATGCAACAAGAGGAAACAACATGAAAGATTTTCTTCATCTCTATATGGAGGAAGAGGATAAGAAGAAGTGAGACGACACACACCCTCGGCTCTGCAGTCAGTGGAATATTGGGCTGAACTTTGAAACTTTGGGTGAAGACGATCTCGCCGGTGTTCAGCTAATCTTGTGGTCGAACTTCACCTTCATGAGGATGAAGATGGGACGTTTTCACAAATCCAGGCAGGGAAGGTGCTCTTTTAGCTCATTTTTAATTTATCCCAATCTGCTCCCGCTGTTTCTGCACTGACAGAACCTTTTCCTTTCACTTCCGGGCCCCTCCAAAAGGAGCCCGGCCACCGCCGAAGGCCGTGGCCGGGCATCACAGCTACCACGAAGCTGGAGGGGAAGACGGGAGCCTCATCTCCTTGGAAAGGATGAGAGGAAGGAGGAAAAGTGTGTGGCGACCAGACTGGCGTGCGCGTGGGGCGTTCGTGTGACACGTGTAAAACACTTGTGTTGCACTGCAACCTAGTGGCCACTAGCGAGAACTGCGTTTAAGGTGATCTCACAACGGGGGGCGTGGCCACAGAATCAGAGATGATCGATAGATGGATAGATAGATAGATAGAAAGATGGATGGATGGATAGATGGATGGATAGATAGATAGAAAGATGGATAGATGGATAGATAGATAGATAGATGGATGGATGGATAGATGGATGGATAGATAGATAGAAAGATGGATAGATGGATAGATAGATAGATAGATGGATGGATGGATAGATGGATGGATAGATGGATAGATAGATGGATAGATGGATAGAAAGATGGATGGATGGATAGATGGATGGATGGATAGATGGATGGATAGATGGATGATAGATAGATGGATGGATAGATAGATGGATGGATAGATG
>CAAE01010117.1:0-43371 GCA_000180735.1 Tetraodon nigroviridis | reverse complement strand
GGTTGAACCTTTCTGACCTCGTCTCCAACACTCGTCCATCAATCAAATGACCAACAGGGTGAGATCGTTCAAAGAAACAGGTCTGAGTGAACCTGAGCTGGTTCCTGCTGAACCTGAGCTGGTTCCTGCTGAACCTGAGCTGGTTCCTGCTGAACCTGAGCTGGTTCCTGCTGAACCTGAGCTGGGTTCTGGTGAACCTGAGCTGGTTCCTGCTGAACCTGAGCTGGGTTCTGCTGAACCTGAGCTGGTTCCTGCTGAACCTGAGCTGGTTCCTGCTGAACCTGAGCTGGTTCCTGCTGAACCTGAGCTGGGTTCTGGTGAACCTGAGCTGGTTCCTGCTGAACCTGAGCTGGGTTCTGGTGAACCTGAGCTGGTTCCTGCTGAACCTGAGCTGGTTCCTGCTGAACCTGAGCTGGTTCCTGCTGAACCTGAGCTGGGTTCTGGTGAACCTGAGCTGGTTCCTGCTGAACCTGAGCTGGGTTCTGGTGAACCTGAGCTGGTTCCTGCGTGAACCTGAGCTGGTTCCTGCTGAACCTGAGCTGGTTCCTGCTGAACCTGAGCTGGGTTCTGGTGAACCTGAGCTGGTTCCTGCTGAACCTGAGCTGGGTTCTGGTGAACCTGAGCTGGTTCCTGCTGAACCTGAGCTGGTTCCTGCTGAACCTGAGCTGGTTCCTGCTGAACCTGAGCTGGGTCCTGCTGAACCTGAGCTGGTTCCTGCTGAACCTGAGCTGGTTCCTGCTGAACCTGAGCTGGGTTCTGCTGAACCTGAGCTGGGTTCTGGTGAACCTGAGCTGGTTCCTGCTGAACCTGAGCTGGTTCCTGCTGAACCTGAGCTGGGTTCTGGTGAACCTGAGCTGGTTCCTGCTGAACCTGAGCTGGTTCCTGCTGAACCTGAGCTGGTTCCTGCTGAACCTGAGCTGGGTTCTGGTGAACCTGAGCTGGTTCCTGCTGAACCTGAGCTGGGTTCGGGTGAACCTGAGCTGGGTCCTGCTGAACCTGAGCTGGTTCCTGCTGAACCTGAGCTGGTTCCTGCTGAACCTGAGCTGGGTTCTGGTGAACCTGAAGCTGGGTCCTGGTGAACCTGAGCTGGTTCCTGCTGAACCTGAGCTGGTTCCTGCTGAACCTGAGCTGGGTTCTGGTGAACCTGAGCTGGTTCCTGCTGAACCTGAGCTGGGTTCTGCTGAACCTGAGCTGGGTTCTGCTGAACCTGAGCTGGTTCCTGCTGAACCTGAGCTGGTTCCTGCTGAACCTGAGCTGGGTTCTGGAAACAGCAGCTGGGCGGCGATGCCAGGACAGGCGTGCTGTGGTCCCGCCCCTGAGCTCTGTCTCCGGCAGGGATGAGGTAACCACGGAGACGGATCGGTCTGTGAATGAGCTGCTGCCATATCTGAGAAGCCACATGGAGGTTCAGGCAGAGCCGAGGTCAGAACCGAGCTCTGGGGCTGGTCCGTAGGGCCGGCGGACAGGACGGAGGCGGGAATGTTCCTGGGAGTCGCCAGCTGACATTCCCAGTCAGGCTGGTCCCGATGGCAGCGCTGGGATGGGCTCCGCAGGGATCCAGGATCCAAGCAGGCCTGGAGCTTCCTGACTGAACCCGTCTGTGCGTAACCTGAGAAGAGAGCATGTGTGAGCGGAGCGAGCAGGAACCAGCTCTGGAACAGCCAGAGTGGGGGGCCGACAGGATGAAAGGAAGGGGGGATTCTCGGCAGATGGATGGAGGATGAGCTCACCAGCTCCCACGAGACCCCGCAGCCTGCCCGTGTCCCTCGCTGAACCCCACTCCTCCTCTCTTTCCTCCCCTCGGCTCTCTTCTCTCACTCCCTTTTCACATATTTTTCACCCACTCTTCCCTCCATCCCTCCCTCCCTCCCTCCCTCCAGCCATCATCAGCATCCGTCTGTGGGAGATTCTTCCTGCATCTGCTCGCTGACGTTCAAAGAGCCTCCCGTCATCTCTTCCTCTCATCTTTGATTTGATTTGATTAGGAGCCCATCCCTCGTTCACCCTCCTCTCTGATCTTTGGAGGGCTCGCTCTCCTCCTCTGCTGCCTTTTTTCACGTCAGCGGATGCTAGCTCCTGTGTGATCGCTAATGTGTCCGATTAGTTTCTGTCATTATCCTGCTCAGGCTGTGTAAAACGCCGTTTTTCTCTCTGTCAGATTTCCTAGAGGAGTCTTCCGTCAAGCGTTTAAAAGGCAGAACGACCCTCATTACCAAAGGTCACGAGTGACTCCAAACACAATTGTGTGAAAGCTGATAGGGCTGGAGTGATGTCGTTGTGGATTGAGCTAAGACCCATTAGCTCAGAAAAACCCTTTCAGCCAGTGTGACCACACACATTCCACCAACCACTGTTCTCCACCAGGAGGGACAGCGCCCGCGGAGCAGTGGTGTGGTTGCTCCCGTCCGTCCCGGCGCCCGAGGGTGCCACTTACAGCCGTCTCCTCTGGGCCTCCCCACAGGTAAATGGAGGTGCAGGAGAGGAGCCGCTCTCCATCTCGTAAGACCAGCCGGGTGGAGCAGGTGGTGGGGCGATGGCTGAGACGCTCCAGAGACCTGGGCAGCAGGTCCCACTCCCTGAGCAGGTGACACTTTCGGCGCTTCCTGTCGGCAGAACCACATGGAGGAAGCGTGGAATCATTCTCCACCCCTCCTCTGCAGGGACCGGAGGGCGGATGGGAAGACAGCGGAGTCCGGTCAGTCAGATCCCAGGAACTACTCCTTCCGCTTCAACATCCAGATCCAGCGGGATGCCGAGCTGCACTCGCACGGCCTCACTCTGAGCGGCCAGAGCCCCATCCTGGTGCAGGACGTCACCCCTGGTAAGACAAAGACCACCACTCCAGAACCGTGACCGGGGGGGCGGAGGTGGACGGAAGGGGCGTGTGAAGAGGAGTTCAGGAGAGTCTGGTGACGGTTGGAGGGCTTTGGGTTTGGACCAGCGTTCGTGGCAACGCCAGGGGTGTGTGTGTGTGTGTGTGTGTGTGTGTGTGTGTGTGTGTGTGTCTGGAGGTGAACGAGCAAAGTCTGCCCGCGAGGACTTCAGAGTGCTGTAGTTGCTTCGTCGCCCTCTTTGGAGGCAGACAGAGGTTGGTGTTCCCAGCCAGGCCTGGTTCTGCCCCGGTTGGCCGTGGTGCTGCCCAGAGTGGAGCCAGGTTCTCCTCCTGAAGGTGGCAGCTCCTTCAGGCCTCTGCGCTGCTGGCAACCTGACAAAGACTCTGCACACGGAGGATTTCCAAAGAGGCTGAACCTAAAAAAGACCTGGCCTCCATGTTCCCCAGGAGGCCTTTGGGTCCGGCCTCAGCAAGTTTTCATATCACAGTTTTAGAATGGAGGAGGATGAAGAGGAGGAGGAGGAGCATGCTGTGACACTGGCCAGAACCGCGGCGATCTGCGCCCATCACGTTTAGACTGTAAAAACCTCTCCTGCATGTGTAAACATTATCGCCACCAGCCTGAAACACTGCTTGCTTTCTCAAGCCTGAGTGTTTGTCTAATGGCACTGGAGGCCAAATAACTGGTTCTTGTGGATCCTCAAAGGTGCCTGTTGCTCCTGGGATGTTCTCTAGCGGAACAGCAGAACACTGCGAAACCAGGATGAAGCTAGAGGGCGAGTGTGTGTTTCATTCTGCTCTGATGCTAACGGAGGTGTAGTAGCGGCGTCGGCGGGAGACGTCTGAGGTGCCGTCCCTGCTGCTGCCAGAGCCAGTAAACGGAGGTTGTGTGTCCAGGCGGTCCTGCTGATGGCCGGCTCGTCCCTGGAGACCAGCTGGTGAAGATCAGTAACGTGGCCGTGGATGACCTGACCCCTGAGCAGGCTGCTGAAATCATCAGGTCTCCTCTGACAGCTGCAGGCTCACACACACACACACACGCACACACGCGCGGAGGCTAACCAACACTGATGCTGGTGTGTGTGTGCACATTAACAGCTGCTCCCTGTCTTTTCAGAGAATGCCCGGACGCTTTGACCCTGACGGTTCTCAGAACCATGCTGGTGAGTCTGCTGGAGGCCGGGTGGGGGCTCCGCCCTGGGCCTGGTTGCTCTCGGTGCTCTCTGGGTTCCTCCCACGCTCCACAGAACTCAGCGGGTGCTCGCTAATCTGGAATTCTTTACAAACCAATCACAAACTCTGGAACCATTTTAAATGACCAACGTTAGAATGTTTGTTTTCCAACCTGAGGTAAATCTTGGGACGAGTGCTTGGACACTTGGGCTGAGTGTATTTACCTTGACGAGTGTGTGTGTGTGAAGCTGTGCACAAGCACATTGATCTCGGTGTCAGCGAGGTTGAGGGTCGGGGCTCAAATGTTGCCAAGGTTCCATCACAAGTCGTTAGAGCCTCGTAAACCCCCCCACCCGCTCCACCCAGGGGACACCCACTGGCTCGATCCTTTAATCCATAGAAGTGTGTGTGTGTGTGTGTGTGTGTGTGTGTGTGTGTGTGTGTGTGTGTGGCCCTGCAGGTGATGGAGATCAGACAGGAAGTGGATGCCCATCAGCAGCTGTGCTGATGGAAGCAGCTTTGGCTTCAGAAGCCGAGGCTTCCACCTTCTCACTTCCCATCCAGCTGTTTGAAGAGCTGCATTTATCCCTCTTTTTAGGGCCCCAAATCCTCCTTCATCACACCGGAGAAGAGGGCCAAGCTCAGGTCCAACCCAGTCAAAGTTCATTTCGCCGAGGAGGTGGAGGTCAACGGACACTCTCAGGCAAGTCAGAGGAACGCCGTTCGGCCGGCTAATGTCGAGGGCCCCGGGGCCGAACGGCTGGTGTGCTTGTTGACTCCCATCAGGCCAGCGGATGTGAAAGCGGCAGGATCAGGAAAACCACAGAGTGGCCATTACTGATCAGAGAGGCAACGGGATCGATACCGGACTCCTCTCTGTCCTAATGCCCATTTTCACACCACTGTTAACATCAGATTAAGGGATGATCCAGACTTAAACCTCCGGAGGAGACAGTCAGCAGCAAAAGAGACGCCAAAGAGAAAGGCGGAGAAGTTTCGAGTTTTCTAGTCAGGGAGGAGAAAGACCAGTAGATGATGTGAGATCTCGGGGTCGGATCTACGTGTCTGAAGCTACCAGGAGAAAAGGAATCATCCTGTTTTTCAGGGGAACTCGCTGCTCTTCCTGCCCAACGTTCTGAAGGTGTACCTGGAGAACGGGCAGACCAAGGCCTTCAAGTTTGAGCCCAGCACCACCGTGAAGGTAACCCCAACTGACGCTTTCTGTCTGCTCTTTGGCTGGACGCGGGTGTGTGTGTGTGTGTGTGTGTGGGCTGAGTCTCAGCGTGAACGCTTGTCTGGACATCAGGACATCGTGATGACGCTGAAGGAAAAGCTCTCCCTGAGCCGAATCGAGCACTTTGCCCTGGTGCTGGAGCGGCAGCCCAGCGTCACCAAACTGCTGCTGCTTCATGAGGAGGAGAGGATCGAGCAGGTGGAGACCGTCGGCTCCTCCACAGGTCTGCGCCGGCACACACGCGCTAACGCAGCACCTGTGTGCAGGTGGTGCAGAGGAAAGAGGCCCATGACTACAGGTGTCTGTTCCGTGTGTGCTTCATGCCCAAGAACCTCCAAGCGTTGCTGGACGAGGACCCCGCCTCTTTTACGTACCTCTACCTGCAGGTAGACCGCTCGCTCGGGCCTGCGCGTGCGTGTGTGTGTGTATTCTGCTGATTCGGGACTGACTGCCATGGCCTGTGTTCTCCGGAGGGGGTGAACGATGTGCTTCAGGAGCGCTTTGCTGTGGAGATGAGGTGCAACACCGCCTTACGACTGGCGGCGCTGCACATGCAGGAGAGACTAGCCAGCTGTGGACAGTCTCCAAAGACCAACCTGAAGACTCTGACGTGAGCCACCTGACCTCACACACCAAATCAAATAAGAGCGGAGCCGGAGTTCCATCCGGAGTGAAGTGGAGCTTCATTCTGGTCATCACTTATTCATAGCCCTCAGCAACAATCCGTTCAGGAGGCGTTTTGAAATAAAAATGATTTGGCTCTGTAAATGTACCGATCCTGAGTACACTTCAGCTGACTGACTGCTCCTCCCCGTCTGGCTTTGGCCTGTTTGCTTCAGGAAGACGTGGAGCATTGACAACTTTGTGTCCTCCACCCTGCTGAGGAACATGCGGGAAAAGGAGCTGAAGAAGGCCATCACCTACCACATGAAGAAGAGCCAGTCGCAGCACGACCCCAAGCAGCGGGGCCTCTCCGTGGAGCAGGCGCGGATCCACTACCTGGAGGAGCTCGGTGACCTGAAGTCGTTTGGAGGGAAGTCCTTCAGCGCCACCATGATGGTAGGCTGGCCGCTGCTTGTGGGCTGCCGTCCTTCTTCTTCTTCTGCTGCTGCTCCATGTGTCCTCCCCCCGTTCAGCTCCAGGACCGGGAGTCGATGGTGACCTTGTTGGTGGGAGCGCGCTATGGTGTGAGTCAGGTGGTCAACCACAAGCTGAGCATCCTGTCCACCCTCACAGAGTTCAGCAGCATCACGCGCATCGAGCTGCTGCCCGAGTCCGACAAGGTCAGCCTGGTCAAGGTCTACCTGCAGGACATCAAGGTAGGAACCAGGACACACACACACGGGCAGACGTGGTCGTTGGCCTCCGCCGTTGTTGCTCTGATCCTCAAATGGTGCACGTTCACACGAGTCATCCCATGATAAACCCGCGTTCCACTGATGCTCTTGCTGACGCCTGTCCTGCCTCCGCGGCCTCTGCTGTCGTTTCCTCGCCACCAAAGCGCTGTCTGACCTGTCCCGCCCTTGTCTTTGTGCTGTGGTGAAAAGCCCATCACACTGCTGCTGGAGTCGGTGGCAGCCAAGGACATGTCCTGCCTGATCGCTGGCTACTGTCGACTGTTCATCGACCCCAACCTGAACGTCTTCCCCTGGATGGACGAGGACAGGAAGCACCGGGTGTCTGCGGAGGAAGGTGCAGCAGTCAACCAGTCGCACGTGTGTCCACCAAACCAGCACCAAGGAGAGTTTGTGGGGGTTTCAGCAGCGTTCGCGTGTGTCTCCGCAGGCTACGTGTCCAGGTGTGGCAGCGACTCGGACTCGTCAGACGCGGACGCGGGACCACCGGGACCCCAGGTGTCTCATGAAGAGAAGCCCCGCCCACGCCTCAGGTCATCCTCGGACCCGGAGGGACGGAAACGAAAAGACAGAAGGAAAAAGGAAGGGAAAAAAGAAAGCTGTCAGCTGGAGAAGAGCAAAGAAAGGGAGGAGGGAGGTAGAAGGAGAGGACGGGATCGTCAGCAGGTTTACATCGAAATATCCAACTGTGATTCCGGAGCAACAGAAGTCAAACCGGGAAGTGAGGAGGAGGTGGGAGCCAGAGAGGAGCAGCCTCCTCCTTCAGAAGCGTCTGACTCCTGCCGCTCCGACTCCCACGGCTTCACCAGTCCGTCCAGCGACTCCCTGGACGCGCTGGAGGAGGACGACTTCATCGCGTGTTCCTCCTCCGCCATCCCCCCTCAGGCTCCCCTTCAGCTTCATCACTACCCCCACAGACAGGCTCAGCCCCACCTCCTCGCTCCTCCACCCCCACATTCCCATCCCCTGATCCAGAACGCTCCACCCGACAGAGGGGGGAGTGGTGGCGGGAGGTGTGGAGCCCGGCCGGCGGCCCCCGTCCCGGCCTGTCCAAACGTCCCCTGTGTGAGGAACTCCTCCGGAGATCTCTGCTCCAGCGACACTTCCCTGTGTTTCGCCCAACTGTCCCAGGTAGTGGACCTCCTGCCGAGCCCTCCTGAGGCCAGCGAGGAGGATGAAGCTCCAGATTTGGGGGGGAGGAAGGTCTCGGAGGAGACCGATGAGCCGGTGCAGACAGCAGGTGAAAGCGGGAGTGCAGGTGGACACACGGCGCCGCCCTCCACGTCCTCGCTCTCCTCCAACGCCGACTGCGTCTTCAACTTTGACCGAGGTGACGCTCGCTGCTACTACAACCTCTGCTCCAACATCACCCCCGACAGCGCTCGCAGCCCCCCCCACCCCCAGCCTGAGCCCGCAGAAGAGTGGGACAGGGCGGCCGCAGACCTGGAGGGCGTCCCCATCCTCCAGCCGCCGCCCGGCTTTGGAGACAGCAGCTCCGACGATGAGTTCTTTGACGCCAGAGATCGCTTCACCTCCCCGGAAGAGCCAACCTCAGGAGCCAAACCCCGAGGTGAGTTCGGCCCGGTGCTGCCATCTGCTGGTCCCAGTCGGTACCCGCCTTTCCTTCATTTAGAACAATAAAAATAGATATTAATCACAAAGAAAGATTTGAAAGCAGCATTAATCAACTGGCTGCAGCTCCACTCATGCTAACAGTAAAACCTCAGAGCAATTCATTTTTTGTGAAAGTTAGTGGCTCTTAAGTCTTCACAGTGAGTTTTTAGTTCTTTTTTCTCCTCTTTTCTGTTTGTAATCAGGAGAACCGGTTTGTTCCTTTTGTGCTGCTACGTTGTGGTGAAGCCTGTTTTTACCCTCCTACAGGCGCCGAGGGGAAGCCGGACCTTTCAAGCCTCGGTGCCGGAAAACACAGAGATGCTGACCACAGTAGAGGAGTAAAGGAGGAGGGAGGAGCCAGAGATGCGGTGCCCCAGCTAGGAAGGAGGTCCCGCAAACGGCGTTCTTTCCTGGACAGTGATTACACCTCCAGGGTGTCTTTCCCACAGCCAGATCCAGAACTGCAGATGCTGAGCCTGGACCCTGAACCTTCGGAGCAGACGCAGAACCCCAGCCCGACGGTTTCCTCCCTGACACACTCCGAAGGGGAGCCTGCTCAGCTGGAGTCCAAACCCATCCCGGCCAGACGGCCTGCTCCTCCTTCTGCTCCCGGAGGTGACGGGCAGGTCGGAGAGCCGCCACTCACCTGCCAGACCAGGAAGCAGGAAATGGAGATGGAGCCTGATTCCATGGAGTCCAAATCAGTCACCATTGCCATGGAGGCGGCTGCACCCAGTATAACTGTTGTGCGCTGCCGGGTCGATCCGGACGGGAAGGAGTGTTCTGATAGGAGGGGAGACGGAAAAGAGGAGGTGAAGGGACTGGGGGATGCTGGAGAGGAGAAGCTGGGCGGAGAGAAGCAGGAGCCGGGCTTGCTCTTGGGCCACGGGTTTCTAGCAAACCCCTCAGCGGAGGACGAACGTGAAGAGGTGGAGAAGAGCGCTTTCATCAGAAGCTTCGCTGGGGCCCCGGCCGACCCGGACGACCCGGGTCAAAGCAGCCTTTCAGGGGCCCGGGTGGGTCCACCTGAGAAGAGCCGAGACCAAGAGGGGAAGATCACAGCTGAGGGCTCAGCGCCACGTCCGCCCTCACCACCGCCTCCACCTCCGCCTTCTCCACCCCCACCAGTACCACCAGCGCCGCTGTGCTCAGCTGACTCCACGGAGACGCCGGTCTGTCAGAAGGTCGCCACCCCCAGCGGTGGCGTCCCGAGCCCGACCGCGACCAGCAGCGATGACATCACAGACGGCAACAACTCCGACAACGTGTTTGACGACGACGAAGGGAGCAGCTCCTCCACTCCCAACTCCTGCGAGGAGAAAGACGACTGGGGTGCAGCTACGCGCCGCAGCAGAGGTCCTCCCTTCAACCGGGGTTACGATCGAGCTATTACCTCCATCACCGCCAAGCTGGGAGCGGCCACAGAGGTCACATGTCCCACCTTTTATTCAGGCCCCAGGTTAAAGGGAGAGAGGACGCCTGAAGGCGTCGCCTGTGAGAAGGTGGAGCAGCTCAGAAGTGTGGACAGTCTCCAAACTCCAACAGGTCCTCCCAGGTCGGGGATGCCCGTGGATGGGGTGGAGCCTCCGCCCCCGACGCGCTTCCCCTTTCAGACCTGCTCCCCCGGCTTCATGGGCCGTCTGTCCGCCTCCACGCTGCGGGGAAAAATTCAGCAGCTGCCTCGGTATTTGTCCAGGTCCCAGGAGAGCCTGAACCAGCCGGGTGGAGCTCCGGGTCCGGCGGGACGCCAGCATGCCTCTGAGAAGGTGGGCGTCACCATCACAGGTGTGGACGATGTCACACGCAGCGCCGACCTGGAGATGGAGTCGGTGGACTCCGATGACTCGGACACCACCGTCACCGGTTCAGAGGTGGACGGCGAGTATTTGGCGGACAGCGCGGCAGCGCCCCCCCCCCTGCCCGTCCAAGCGGAACCCAGAGCCCCGAGCCTGCCCCCGCAGGCTGGGCCCAGCGGCAGCACCCCGGGTCCGATAACCCAGCCTCCAGCCTCGCTGCTCAACAGCTTCCACAGAGACAACTCAGCAGCAAAGACGGACACGCCCGGTCCAGCCAGGACCTTCCCGTCCTCTCCGCTCGTGGTGACCACCCAGAACCTCAACGGGCCGGGACCTCCCTTCCACAGTCAGGCGGTGAGGCGGACGAGCGGCGACGGGCCCCTGCGGGGGCTCTGCGCTCTGGCGGGGCAGAAACAGGAGCCGGCCAGGCTCCCGGCCCCAGACTGCAGGGTGTTTACCGTCTGCGAGGCTCCGGCCTGGACCCCGGCCCCGGCGGAGCCCGCTCCGCTCTTCAAGCCTGGGCCCGGCTGCACCTCTGCGTTGGCCTCTGCCTGTGAGTCCTGGGCAGAGGGCCCGCAGGCCCCCCTGGACGCGTGCGGCTGCCCTCCGGTTTACAGCAGCTGCTTCGGCAGCGGCGACGGCTTCGACGAGGAGCTGACGGTCTTTGAGTTCTCCTGCCGCTCGCAGAGCAGCAGCGCCACCCAGAGCTGCGGAGGAGGTGCAGCCCCACCCTTCCCCTCCTTCATTTCCACCTCGTCCACCTTCCCCCCCTTCCTCCCTCCCTCGGGCCTCTCTTCCTCCGCCTCGGAGCTCAGCCCTCTCCTCTCTCCGCTCTCGGATGCGTCCACGCCGCCGCTGTCCCACAGGGACGCCATCAGCAGACTGGCGCAGCAGCGTTACCCAGAACCTCCTGCAGGCTTCCAAGTGCTCCGCCTGGACGTGGATAAGCTGCTGTCCCTTCTGGAACACGGTAGCGCAGAGCGGTGCGTGTCGGCTCGCCACCCCAGGGAGACCTGCCCAGCCCACTTCACAGAGAACAAGCGGGTTCTGCAGGTGGAGGCCCGACGCCTGATGTCAGGCTGCCAGAAGGTGGTGGGGGACCAGCGCAGCCCCGGGGACATGCTCGGCGCCCTGGCGGAGAGCTTCCGCACCCTGGTGGACCTGGCGGCTGTATGCCTCTGCTTCTCGGAGTGCGACCGCTGCGAGCGGAGGCACGCGGAGGCGGTGGCAGGTCTGGCAGACGTGGCGCGCTCCTTCCGGGACCTGTGCCTGGCCGCGGAGCGCGTCAGCAGCAGGCGCAGCTGCCAGGACCTGAGCCGGAAGCTGCTGGCCAAGCAGTGCACCGCGCTCACCGCCTCCGTCTTCTGCCTCACTCAGCTGTTTCGCACCCTCACCGCTCTGTGAGCAGACCCTGGGGCCTGGAGGGGCCACCCGTGGGCGCGCGGCTCCGGCGGAGCCCCGAAGTAGCTCAGAAAGTCCAGTTACCTCAGAAACACACAAGCGTTGCCGTCTGTTTCCCAACAAGCTCATCTTGTGGAGCCGGTCTGGGAATGTGGAGGCGCTCGTGCTGGTGGACTCGTCCACGGGCATCGTCCCGACTGCACACGGGCGCCAGCTGCAGACACCAAAGCCGCTGGCGTTGCAGGAAGCGCTGTACTTGAATGTAATCTCTCTCCTTTGTAAGTTATTTACGCGGGCAGGAAAGTAGGTAACGAATGTAACGATGTGGAAAAGCCGAGGGTGGGGCTGGTTGCCGTGGCAGCGGCGGACTGGCAAGCGGTGTTTGGGTTGGCTGGCTCCCAGAGGGTGGCTCTGCTCAACCACCTGGACACGCCATGCACAGGTCTTCACGCTGTCCTGGCTGCTGGCGAGGACGTCCCTGAATGTTACTGTTTACAAACCAAAAACTAGGCTGGGGGGTAGCCGAACCAGGGTCGATCCAATTCCTCAAGCTTGAAGGTGTGGATGTTTTCTATGCTTGGAATGCCGATGTTTGCGATGCTTCATGCAACTGTCTCAGCCCTTCCCACTGTGCTCGTTTAGGTCAAGTTCCTTTGCACAGAGAACCAGCTCTGTCCTTTACTCTTTGCCTGTTCCGTCCATCTGCCAGCTCTCCCTTCACCCTCCAGCCTTCCGGTCGGTGCGCTGATAGCGGTGGTGCATGGTGACGTGGCTGTGGGACACTGGTGTCTTTCAGAGAGCTCAGTGTTTCCCACGGTCACTGGGAGCCGCTGTTCAAAGGGATTCCCTTCAACTCTTTTATCTGTTGGGTTGAAATTTGAGTTATAATTTTCCGTCAATGTGCACAATCAGAGACGACGCACACCTCTCCCTCCCTCCCTCCCTCCCTCCCTCCCTCCCTCTGTTTTGGGACACTCAGAAAGACTCCTTTGTCTCCTACACTAAGTGCATTTTTAGGACAGATGTCCCAGGTTGACAACAGCTGGGCCAAATGAAGAACATGAGCACAGATGATGAAGGACCCCCCCCGCGTGGTCCTCCTCCGGCTGGGGTCTCGGGGAACATCTGTCCAGCTGGCAGCCTTTGAACTCAACACATGCTCACCAAAACGTGAACAACACTAATTTATGCAAACGTGTTATTGTGACAAGCTGTCGTCCGTCAGCATTTTCCTTTGGAATGTTTGAAGAGATGAACTGACTCGCACTGGACCTGCATGTTCACTGGAAAACCTGTCAGAAATACTGTCACCACTGGAACTTGGAACACACTCCTGCCGGAGTGTTTTTCTGTGCATTTACGATTGCAGATGAAACGTTTCATTGACCTTGTCTTGTTGTTTTCCCGCGGTTGCAAACCAGTGAAAAGTCCTTTCATTCCAGAGAACGCATTGGTCTCCATTAAGGAAACCGGCCCTAACAAACCACGGACAACTGCTCACCAAGCATGCAGAGATAGGCGACCAAACCTTATCAGGGACTGTGCTTTTTCTCAATCATGAAGACTGACGCTTTGTAATGCTCCACCAATAAAACAGGTCAGAGATATCTGGATGATTATTTGTTGCTTCTTTCCACTCAGTTTTATACCATTTTGAAATCCACGCTGAATTTTCGTGTTTCCTGTTGAGAACCTCTTGGTTCCAGCGGAGAACTCTGATCCTCATGACGTTCCTCACAGACGCAGATGCTGTGTCATGCAGGTTAATTTATTCTGGAGCTCCGTCGTCAGTCGCTCTTAATTTGTAACTAAAGTTGGCCCCGGCCTCGGCCCCCCTCTTCCCTCCATCTCCTTGCAATCTTTTCATGCTGATTCTGATTCTGGTGCGATCACGACTGTTGAAGATTAATCTGAGTGAAAGTGCCGGGTTAGGAATGACGCACGAGGACACGCGACTGATGTGTAACTTGTTTTCTGAAGCAGTTTAAGATTTAAGAACCAGTCCAGCGTCCACGCTGCTCCGGACAAAACTGGTTTGGGCTTCCAGTAGTTTGATTGACAGGAAGAAGCGCGCGTGTGTGTGTGTGTGTGTGTGTGTGTGTGTGTGTGTGTGTGTGTGTGTTTAGTGTATAATAAAGCGTCTAATCAGATGGGAGTAATTACTCATTCCACCGCTGCAGTAACAGAATTCCTAAATCCAGGTGGTTGTTGATTTTCCCAGCTTCCCAGCTGATTCGTAGGACACACCCTGCTGCCGTGTTTGTTTGAATCATTCCATCTGACGTATGCAGGGGGTCATGTGACCTACGCAGGCCCACAAAGAAAGCAGAGACCCAAGTGATCCTGGACCTGGACGTCAGAGTAGGCCGTAGCGTTAACCTACGAGCTGGGCGGCGGCTCCGGGAGCACATGGCTGGGTCCCTCCTCTGGCCCCGCCCACCTCCTCCCCAGCGCTGCCATAACATGAGGGCGGTCAGAGCGGGACCGGGACCTCAGAGCGGCGCAGCATCATGGACTCGTCTGGGAAACCACTGGAGAAGTACACGGAGGGAGGGACGGAGAACGGAAAAGCAGTGGAACTCTGCGGAGAGCAGGAGGCCGACCGAGGCTGCTGCTCCTCCCCGGCTTGGACCCGGCTGCTCCCGCCGGAGTACCGCACCGAGCTGCGGGAGCTCTTCAAACTGGCCGGACCAGTGGTGAGCGCCCGTCCGCCTGGAAACCTGTCGCTTGTTAGCAGCCTTTGGGGGCGAGTCAAGCTGCCGGCGTGGGCCAGCTCACGCGTGTAAAGGAGAAACTGTTTTCAGGTCATTTCGCAGACGATGATCTTCATGATCAGCCTGGTCAGCACCATCTTCTGTGGCCACCTGGGGAAAACCGAGCTGGCGGGAGTGTCCTTATCCATAGCGGTGAGGCTGTTTGTGACCTGGCATCTCCAGAGGTTAAGGCCTCTACGGGAGCCGGAGGGAGACCAGTCCCTCCTCCTGGAGGAGCGAGAGACCAGTAGGCCTGACCCAGCTTGTGTTGTGCTGCAGGTGGTGAACGTCACCGGCGTCTCCGTCGGCACGGGGCTGTCGTTAACGTGCGATACCCTCATATCCCAGGTAGCCGTGGCCGGCCTTCCTCTGTTTATCCAAGCGAGGCAGCAGGTCCGCCCGCTGCGTTCCCAGGTTCTCCTGGGTTCTCCTCTAAACACACCAACAATGAGCCTTTGTGTGCTCCCAGTTTGCTTTGGCTCCGCTGCTGATGCTCGCTTTAGGAATCACTTCAAATATTTTGCTTAAACCTGAGCTGAGGTGTCAGCGCTCGACCTTCCTTTAACCTCTAATCAGCCGAGAACATCTGCTGGGAGGAAGTCCACTCCTCCTCCTCCTCCTCTTCGCTGCAGAAGTGACGCGAGCGCGGCTATCTTAGAAGAAACAAACTATATATACTATTTTGCATCATTCCAGAGTCTGACTCAGGATCCTGCTTTGATGGTGAGTTTCAAGCGCAGCCTTCTTCCTGCCTGTCTTCCTGCAGACGTATGGGAGCGGGAACCTGAAGCGGGTGGGTGTGATCCTCCAGAGGGCGATCCTGATCCTCCTGCTGGCCTGTTTCCCCTGCTGGGCCATCCTCATCAACACCGAAGCCCTTCTGCTGGCCGCCCAGCAGAGCCCCGAGGTGGCCAGGTGAGCAGCAGCGCTCGTCCTACCAGCTTCTCCACGTTCTGGTGCCGGTGCCACGCCCCTTTGATCCTCTTTGATTGCACCAGAGTCATGTGTCCATTATTCATAGTGGTTTTTCCTTTTTCCACGTGCACGCTGGCCTCTGTGGCTTCCCTCCCCAGTCTCACCCAGCTGTATGTGAAGATCTTCATGCCCGCTCTGCCGGTGAGTCTCTGGGAGTCCGATCTCAGATCAAGGCCAGCAAACGCCGTGACCTCTGCTTTCTTCCTCAGGCTGCTTTCATGTACCAGCTGCAAGGCCGCTACCTCCAGAACCAGGTAGGTGCACGTGCAGCCGAGTGCTGCAGCAGGGTGAGGACTTCAGCGCGAGCCCCCGCTGTGTGTGCAGGGCATCATCTGGCCTCAGGTGATAACGGGAGCCATCGCCAACCTCTTCAACGCTGGCATCAACTACCTGCTGCTGTTTCACCTGGACATGGGCGTGGCGTGAGTATCCACGCGTGGCCGTGAATGATGAGGATGACTGACGGCTGGAATCCAGCTCACACTCCTCCTCTTCCTCCTCAAAGAGGCTCTGCTGCGGCCAACGCCATCTCCCAGTACATCCAGGCAGTGGTCCTCTTCATCTACATCTGCGTGATGGGCTTGCACAAGGCCACGTGGCCAGGTGGGTGTGGCCTCAGGGGGCGGCCACGGTGGAGGGTTGATGGTTAAAGACTGTCTTGCTTTGCTGCTCAGCTCTGTGGGCTTCTGTCAGGTTTTGAAGAAAACGCTCCTCCGCCGGTTTAATGTGTGACCAAATGAGTGACTGTCCCTAACTGTGGAGGACAGGTGGAGGCAGTGACGCAGTCAGGACGCTGTTGGATGAGCAATTAAAGAAGAACATGTACATGTAACAAGTACGACGTCTGTGTAGGTTCTCAGGCGTCCAGGTCACAGGGAACCAAGGCCGGGTCTGGACCTCCTCTCCAGCAGGCTTCGGTCCAAAACCAGGGTAGCACAGAGATCTAACCCTGGAGAGCGAGTACAAGGCTAGCTGGTGCTATTCAGAAGCTTTTAGCTCCTCCAACAGCTCAGACTGCAACCAAACTCCTCCCTGTTGGGCTCCGTTAAAGACCACCTCAGACCTGTTAGCCTAGCGAGTCATTTTCAACCAGAACGTCGTCAATACTCTGACCTTGGTTTGGAAAATGTGGCTAACTTTCATGTCTTTGGAACAATGCTGGGCCCAGGTTGGACCCTGGACTGTCTTCAGGAGTGGGGACCCTTCGTCCGGCTGGCCATTCCCAGCATGCTGATGCTGTGCCTGGAGTGGTGGTTGTTCGAGGTGGGGGCCTTCCTGGCCGGCCTGATCAGCGAGGCTGAGCTGGGAGCTCAGTCTATAGCATACCAGCTCGTAGTCGTAGCCTACATGGTAAAAGCCCCGAAAACCACAAATATCCATTTAAAGGCCGCAAAGGCGGGACAATGAGCCGTTTACCTGCCTGCAGATCCCCATGGGCCTGGCGGCTGCTGCCAGCGTCAGGGTCGGGTACGCGCTCGGCGCAGGAGACCCGGAGCAAGCAAAGCTGTCCTGCAAAGTCCCCGTGGTTTGTGCATGTAAGAGCCCACACGCGACACGCTCGACCCAACAGACGGCTCAAAAAGACGCCACAAAAACACAGCAGATGACTGCATCCCTCCATCTCTGCTGACCAGCTGCTTCTGGTTTCTTGCGACAGTCATCAGCGGGGTTGTTATCGGAGGCTCTTTTCTCATCGCCAAGAACTACATTGGACTTATTTTCACCTCAGATCCGTGAGTACACCTCTCCTCTGGGCCCGGTCGGGGTTCTGTTCTGACCAGCCTCCCAGTGTGGCTCACGCAGCCCAGCCTGAACCGGCTGAATCTGTGTTTCAGGGAAATTTTAGAGAAGGTCTCCGCTGTCCTGGTGATCTTTTTCTTCACACACCTGGGAGATGGTGTTGCGGTATGAATTTCCATCCGGACCAAAGTGTTTGCAACCAGGAAGAGGGTAAATGGGCGTGTCTTGCCTTCAGGGCGTGGCCGGAGGCGTTGTCCGAGGAGCCGGGAAACAGCTGGTCGGGGCTCTGATCAACCTGGTGGGACATTACTTCATCGGTTTCCCCATCGGTGTGTCCTTAATGTTCGCAGCCAAAATGAACATCATGGGTAAGGCGCGGCTGCGGAGACGGTCCTCCCACCTGGAGGTGTACCTCTGGGTCGGCCTGGGCGTTCACGCTCCGTCCGTCTCTCTCAGGCCTGTGGACGGGACTGACCATCTGCGTGGTGTTGCAGTCCACCTTCTTCATCGTCTTCCTCTGCAGGCTCGACTGGACCAAAGCGTCCAAAGAGGTATTTGTCCAAAGAGGTATTTGTCCGCGCTCCACTGCTCAGCCTGTTTTTGGTCTTTTGTGAATGAAAACCTCCCTTGGATGACTGTGATCAGGCCCAGGCCAGAGCCGGAATCCAGATCAAAGAGGACAAGGAAATGACCAGCTTGGAACGTACGGGTGAGTTCCAGATCAGTCCCAGTTAGCCGCTGGTTTGGGGCCTGCTAAGAGTTCTGGTGTGACCTCACAGGCTCGGCTCAGAACCAGGACGGGCTCAGCACCGCTGAGGCCGGGTGCAGCGATCTCCAGGGAGACGCCCCCCCCACGGAGGCTCAGAGGCCAGAGCAGAATGTGTCCCCCACCCTCACGGTGGGGAACATCCTGTCCGTGAGTCAGCTGGTTCTGCGGCGCAGCTGCGCGTTGCTGGTCATGCTCATCATCCTCGCCGCCGGAATCCTGCTTTCCCACTTTGTGACCAAGCTGCTGAAATGAGTCCTGACGAGGTTCAACTGCCGCTGCCGCTGCTGCAGGACGGCTTCGCCAGCCCCGCAGACCCGGTTCCAACCCGGGTGCTTGAAGCAGAGGTGGGCAAACTGAGGCCCGGGGGCCACATGTGGCCCAACGAATGATTTAATCCGGCCTTCACAATCATTTCTCCAAACGCCAGCTGAAGAAGGTGGTCAGTTTGATAAATAAATAAAGGTTCACACCCCCCTTCAGCTAGCATGCTAACAGGTCCTCTCAAGAAGGTGGGGCCAAGCATCCCCTGGACCTGCATCATCCATCTGTACTTGGACCAATTTCCAGGCTCTTCTAAGTATCTTCTTCATGGACAGTCCATCAGCGGAGCTGTTAGCGACCTCTGATCCTCGTTTGGGGCTTGGAGGCGTCTCGCCGTGTGTCACCTGTGATTCTGGCTCGTGTGTGCCGCCACACACTTTAATCTGCATTTTTATTTCACGTGAACTTGGAGAATCCAGAGAATCCAGTCCTGTTTGCCAGGATTTGGGATTTGAATGAAAATTCCAAATGTTGTATTAAAAAGACGTAGATCTATTTACACACGTGCCATCATACTGTACTGTCGGTGTTAGCCGCCTCACCTGCACCGCTTTAGGACTTTTATTGAATATTAGAGGTTATTCCTATTTATTTGTTTGAGGTTTCCTGTTTTCAAAGCAATGCTGTTTTCCTTTGGTTTTCTTTCTTTCCTCTTTAAATCCCAGCTGCTGCTGGTGTTTCGGTACTTTGGGAGCTGCAGATGTTCCTGGTGTGGGTTGGTTTGATTTCACACAGTTTCAGGCATTATTGCTAACAACAGAACAAAGGCAGAATCTAAGGTTAGTTCGGAGGCCAGGTCGAGTCCTGATTATCACAACTCCTGTGTTCTTTTTCCTCTTCTTTGCAACTGTATCAATAAACAGCAGGGAACTGCTCGGTTTTCCCGTGTGTGAACTGTGGAGAAGGATTAATTAGAGAGGAGCGGATAAACCAGGAGAAATCCCCAGAGGTGAACAGCACCTAGATCAGCTCAGGCGGCTGCAGGAGAAGATTTATGAGCCTGACAAGAACAGGAAGGAGGACGATAAAACAACCTCTGTCACAGTCGGAGAGGGCAGCCTGGTCAGAGGAGGACCGACACAAACCCAGGTCATCAGGGGAAGATCCCAGCCCACCAGGGGGCGCTCCAGACCAGGGCCCGGCGGCGGAGGGGCTGCGGGTCGTCCAGGGGCCATGAATATTCACGAGGGGGCCCCTGGACGACGGCCTCTGCGCTCAGACCCTCACACGACCAGGGAACACTCGGAAGAACCTCAGCGGGGCCAAAACGAGAAAGCTCAGGGTGAGCGTGTGTGTGTGTGTGTGTGTGTGTGTGTGTGGGGCTGGATGCTGTTTTTTTCCTGACTTAGACAGAGATGTTCAGGGTGCGTTAGGACGGTATTCCTGCTCGTCTTTACTGCTGATCTTAATTTAGCCTTTAGCAGAAATATTCAACAATATTCAAGTTTTCTGCGATTTTCCCTCTTTTAAAGACCAAATATTCCAAAAAGTGCCAGTTCTGCTGGATTAACGGATGACTTTCTGCCTGGCTGGGCGGGGCTCAAAAGCCGTTTAAACCTTATCAGAGACAGCAGAAATGTGACGTGTGAACGCGCTCAAGCTCGAAAGAGCGCAAACAAGATGCGCGTGCAGGAGAAGCAACCAGCGTGGAGTTGGAGGGTTCATTTCCTGACTTTCCTCCTGAGGAGACGGCGAGCTCCTCCTCTGGGTGGAGAAAGGTCTCACTTTGGTCCTCAAGGTTCATTCAAGTTCCCAGAATTCGGAATTTCAGCTTCAGAACAAAGCAAAGATCAAAGGTCGTCCTCAGGTCCAAGTGGCCCCCAGTTCAGCTCTCCAACGAGGACGAGCGCAAACAGTCCCTCCCCCCCGTCTGAGGGACATCTGTCCGTCTGTCCCGTTCTCCTGGCGGTGATACCGATGCCCCTCCTCCCTCAGCCTCCGTGACCTTTGCCCCTGCGAACGCTCCACCTGTGCCGCCCCTGGGCTGATCGGGCCTCTGCCTCCAGCAGGTGCGGAGTGGACCAGCATGGCTCCCAACGTTCCCGGTGTGGTCGCCGTGGTGCTCTTCTACGTGCTGATCCTGGCCACCGGCATCTGGGCCTCGCGCAAGGCCAGGAAGGCCGAGCGGAAGAGCCGCGGAGACCAGGCCGAAGTGGTGCTGCTGGGAGACCGGAGCATTAGCCTACTGGTTGGGATTTTCACCATGACCGGTAGGTGCGCCTTGAGCCCAAAGGCTGTTTTTCTGCATCTGCTGCTGATGTGTTGAAACAGCCACACGTTCAGCCAGGATCAATGAATGGTTTGTCACCAGGGTGAAAACCTGGTTCTGCACCTGTGATTATCGATCCCTGAGCAGAGTGCAGACGGCTCGCCGCAACAACACACGTGACAGCACGTGTGACCTGGTGCAGGGACGCCTGGCGGACGCTAGGGGGCGGTGCTCGGTCACACCAGTTCAGGCTGGTTTCAGTGCGGGTGGGACGCGTCTCCTTGCTGATTCCAGTCCTCTCTTATCCCCTTCAAGCCACCTGGGTCGGCGGCGGTTTCATCCTGGGCGTGGCCGAAGCCGTCTACACCCCCAAGATGGGGCTCATCTGGGCGCTCATGCCCGTCCAGTACTCTCTCTCCTTCGTCTTTGGTGAGAAAGTCGTTCACGTTCAGGGAGGGTGTTCCTCCACACAAACCAAAGGCCCCTCCAGTTGAGTCCCACTGGGAACACTGGGACCACTGGGACTCAGAGGTGGAGCCAGCGGAGCAGGAACCAGAAGCCGTCAAAGACGAGCTTTTCTGCTCTTTTGAACATGAACGACTGGCTGTGACGTTCTCGTCTGCTGCAGGCGGGCTCTTCTTTGCCAAACCAATGAGGGAGAAGAGGTACATCACCATGATGGACCCCTTCCAGATCCGCTACGGGAACCTGCTGAGCGGCGCTCTGGTGCTGCCCTCCATCCTGATGGACGTGCTGTGGGTGGCCTCCACCCTGCTGGGCTTAGGTGAGCCGCGCCCCCGTTGGCCCGCAGAGCCGTGAATCTCGCTGGTGCACGCAGACAGGCGCTCCGTGTCCTCCAGGAGCCACCGTCAGCGTGATCCTGGCCCTGCCCTTCGGCTACTGCGTCTGGATCTCCTCGGCCGTGGCCATCGCCTACACGCTGCTGGGAGGCCTCTACTCTGTGGCCTACACCGACGTCATCCAGCTGGCCCTCATCTTCTTCAGTCTGGTGAGTGTGTTCGTGCTGTTGCTGTGGAAACGGGGTTGTTTAGGGAGATCCTGAAGGAATTAGCATGCTCAGTGTCAGACGTGTTGGCCTCCTGGAGACCTTCCTCTCAAACTCCACGTTTGGCCTCCTATCTAAGGCTAACATGAGTTGTTTTCTTCTGGTAAGCGCGTTTAATCGGTCTCGGCGTGTCCCGGCAGTGGCTGTGTGTCCCTTTCCTGCTGCTCAGCCCGGTCTCGGTCAACCTGGCGGAGACGGCGTTCAACAGCACCTTCCAGGAGCCGTGGTTGGGAACGCTGGACCTGGACGACGTCTGGAGGTGGATGGATGACTTCCTGATGCTCGTGAGCTTCGTGTCATGCGTTTATTTAGGATGACGGGTTTACTGCAGCAGAAACTGGAGCCGTGGGGCGTCCCGGCAGTTTTAACGGGTTTTTGTTCATACTTTTTTGACATTCTTTGTCCCAAACGTGGGACATTGTTAGACTTATTGTTCCTTTAACATTTTAGAAGAGAACCTTGGGAACGGCCTCAGAAATCCAGTGGTTAAATATTTTTTTTCCTTTTTGTAATGGACTGGTGACCAAACACACTCTGGCGCCGTTTGGGCCCCAGGGCCTGGGCAGCGTGTCTTTCCAGTGCTTCCACCAGAGGACGCTGTCCGCGTCCTCCTCCCGAACAGCCCAGTTAACCTGTTACGCCGCAGCTGTGGTCGTGGTTGTTCTCGGGATTCCTCCGGCTTTGGTTGGAGCCGTCGCGGCTTCCACAGGTGGGAAATGTCTTCAACTCGATGATTGATTGTTGCTTTTATCGGTTATGGAGGACATTCAGAGGGCCAAGTGGTTCAACCACCCTGGGGTCTGGTTCGGTTTCTTGCGTATATTTACGTGGACGTCCACGCGACCCGATCACACTTTATTGGTGCAAATGGTCAAACTCACAAGGTCAAACTGCACAAGCGTGAACCTGGTTTCCCCACAATCTACCGATGTTTTTAGAGGGTTAGGCTTCTTTCGGTTCCTCATATTCAATAATTAATGTAAATATGAGGGGAACAAATTCGCCAGACAGGAGAAACAAAAAGTTTGTCGTAAATTAGTTGTTTAAAACGCAAAATAAAAAAAGCAATTCCATCCAACATGTGCACTGGCGCCACCGACTGGACGGTGGGTGAAATTACACCTTCTTTGTCTTACCGTCTGCAAAATTCTAAATATTATCAATAAATGTGTCGGTGTGACTCTCGCTGCATGCCGGTTGGTCAGAGGAGGTCTTTGTCGTAACTACTGGTGCCTGTTTCCGTTGAACAGACTGGAACCAAACGCTGTATGGGTCTCCCTCGCCTGCTGCCCGTGGGCAGCACACCTTCGTCCTGCCCATCACCCTGCAGTACGTCACTCCCTGGTACATGTCCATCATCGGGATCGGGGCCATTTCTGCTGCGGTCATGTCCTCAGCAGATTCTGCTCTTCTGTCTGCAACTTCAGTCTTCTCCTCCAACATCTACAAGAACATTTTACGTAAACAGGTAGGCGGTGTCCAGGGAGGTCCGCCTCTGCACTTCCTGTGAGGGTACCAGCGTCTCTCTGTGTGGCTCCTCTACAGGCATCAGACTGGGAAATGCAGTGGGTGATTCGCATCTCCGTGGTGGTGGTGGGTGTCGCGGGGACAGCCATCACCACCTACACCAACAGCACCTTGCTGCTCTGGATTCTCGGTGCCGACATCTCCTACACCCTCATATTCCCTCATCTGGTCACTGTGCTCTTCTTTAAAGTGACAAATGGTTACGGCGCCTTCATCGGCTACGTCCTCGGCCTGGTTTTAAGGGTTTTGCTGGGCGAGAACACCGTAGGTCTCCCTGTTATTCTTCAGCTTCCAGGTTGCACTCTGGAAGACGGCGTCTATGTCCAGAAGGCCCCCGTCAGGACGTTCTCCATGCTGTCCACCTTCCTGAGCATCTTGTTCTTCTCCTGGTTAAGTTCCCTCATGTTCAACGGTGGCCTTTTACCTGAGAAGTGGGACACTTTTGGAGTCAAGCGAGCTGTGAGGACACCTCCAAGAGACGCCGTCACACCGCCCCGCAGAGGAGCTGGGGCTGAAGAGCAGCCTGTCCAGGGACTGGCCCTACAACCGATGCTGAGCACCGAATCATAAACAGAAGGCTGTGAAGAAGAAATGAACCTATCAATAAGTGCTTGAATCTCCTTTTTGTAGCCGGTTCGGTAAAATGCTACATAAAGTGGTGGGACGACAGTAGGTTCTAACCGTGCAGGGGCCCGAATGTTTACTGCAGATCTTTTTACTCCTCTACATTTGTAAAAGATGAAAATTAAAAAAGGGATTTTGCTAAAAACAGGAAGCAGAGGTGTCGTCTGTAACTTTGGCCTTCCGGAGATCATCTGGTCTTCAACTTGCCCAATATGAACAGAAACTTTGCCGGGGCTCCCGAACCTTTAAATGTGGTGAGGCCGGGGGGGCCACACGGGGCCCCTTGAACTACTTAACCCAGCCCACAGATTTGGGGTTGGACCAGTTTACAGGCTCCTCTAAATCTTCTCTCAGTCAACAGTCTGTCAAGCAGGATTTTCGGTAACCCCCTAAAACACAACGAATTAAAAAAACACTACTAATAATCAAGTTTGTCTTTCAGGGTAAAGGTAACAAGCCCCGAGTCGGCTCCGCTAGCTCCACTTGTAACATATCAGGTTAGCGGGCTAAAGTTGCTCTTGCGGAAGCGCTCTGACGTGCTTCAGCAGATGGGCTACATTTAGCACCCTGAGTGGTGTCAGGAATTTATTCGGCTAAACACCCAATTATAGCCGTGCACTGTGACCTGGCAGAGGCCCCCTCTTCAGGGATACCCGGAGGCTTAGTTGAATAAGCTGCAAAGACACACTTGTGGATTTGGTGGCGCGTCTCCAGCTGACCTTCGGTTAGCCTGGGGTTGTCACCAAACGAGGTGTCCCACCCAAAAAGGCTGCCGGTTTGTTGTGTGGACGAGGCTATTTAGCAGAGCCTGAGCTGTGTTTGGACTTCCTCAAACCTTTGTCTTGGTGACGAAGACACCAATAAACCCTGCCGTGCCTTTGAAAGTGCTTTTGGATTATTTAAAGAGGCAAACTGTCCTGCATTCCTCCACATTCCTGCTGTTTTGTGGAAAACTAAGAGGAAGCTCTTTTATTCTTTGCGTTGGCGACGTGCGATCGGCCGTGAACGGTGTGTTTGCGTCTCTGAAACAGATCGGAAGTATCTCATCAAGGTTGGATTCACATGTGATGATTGTTGATAGGTCATTTGACAAATGTGCACGAGGCAGGTCTAATTCTTCCTCCTCCTCTTCATTTTCTTCGTATCTCCCAGGAGAATAAAAGGGTGACTGGATAAGACACAGAGGACTTGTTCTTGGGTTCTTGGCTGAGCGGTGACCGTCCTTCAGAGCTCAGCAGGTCTTTGTGGGTAATGAATCCAGATGGTAACAGTGGAGCTTGGCTGAGAACTCAGCCGACGTTTCCTCTCTCAGATACTTTTACTCAAGGTTGGGTGGGGCTGATGATCATTCAGCTCCGAGTCGTCCTCAGCTGAGGATTTAAGGGTGTTCTTCTCCGCCTCTGCTCAACTTTAGATTTCTGACTTTGGTTCTGCTGGTTTTCTTTGTTTCTCACATTCTTCTGTCCGGCCTTGACGGGTTTTGGTCGAACCGTTGTTTGAACCACAATTTTAGGCTATTTAAGTAACATTCTGAGTTAAACTTCAACGTTTAAAGCGAAATAAAACTGGGTGTTGGCTCTGACGCAGTGAGATTAGCAGCAGTCACCCACCAGCAGGCGGCAGACATGTGACCTGTCAGACCCCTCCCACCCTGGTAGGCTTTAAATCTGGGGCTAGCAGGTCCGTCCAGACTCGTCCGTCCAGACTCGTCCTGTCTCACTGACTGTTCTTACCTGTGCATCAGCTGATTCCATCCCCACTCACCATCGTTCTCCTCCTGGATTAAAGCTTCCAGCTGAGCTCTGAGAGCAGCCTCAGCTCCTCCACAGCACCACCCAGACCTGAGCCCAGCTTGTCCCTAACCTCACGTATGTATTCAGCCAGAGATGCTCTCCCGCATCACCTGCTTCTGCTGCACGTCTTCTGCACGGAGATGCTGCTTTCAGAGCCCAGAGGTCGGCTCTGCTGCAGCGTTTCTGGAGCAGCAGGAGTTCTGGTTGGTTTTTTGACCTGGTGAACAGTACGTCAGCGGCTCCAATCAGAGCTGGGCAGCTTCTTCTTGGTGCCGTTGACCTGGGTTTTCTTCTTGGAGGCATCTAAAGTTAACACATGATGACGCAACAGTCAGATTTGGACAGCTTGGCCTAAGTTCTTAGACAAAGGACTGATGTTAGCAGAAGACAGGAGCAGAGACAGTGAAGAAGAAGCGGTAGACGTAGAGGAAGGTAACCAGATCAAAAACCAGGAGTTGGTCTAAATGGAAAAGTACTGAGAAGAAGTGGACGGGAGATAAGAGGGTAGAGAAGGTTTTCAGGGGTGTGTGTGTGTGTGTGTGTGTTTGTGTGTGTTTGTGTGTGTGTGTGTGTGTGTGTGTGTGTGTGTGTGTGTGTGTGTGTGCATGCTGTGAAAGTGAATACCCAACTAAATATTGCTCCTGTCCACAGAGGCTCAACCCTTTGGTAAAATCTGATCTTGGGTGTCTAACTGCGGCATCTTGCGTGTGCACGTGTGAAAACAGATCAGTTAGCAGAGTGAACCTGCTGGGGTGCACCTCTGCTCCATGTTGGTGTACGTTCTCCCCCCCTTGGTTGGTGGGAATTTAGCTAGCGTCCTGACTCTGAGAGCAGAGAAGAGGAGCCCAGGCTGCGGCTCTGTGATCCTCCAGCAGTCCAGCTGCTGAAAATGTACCTTCCTTCTCCCTAACAGGAACCAGACGGTTCAACAGCTGAAGATGGCTCTGAACGTGCCGGGTCTGGTGGTGATGGCTGTCTTCTACCTGGTGATCCTGGGCACGGGCATCTGGGCCTCGCTGCGCTCCAGGAAAGAAGAGAAGAAATGCAGTGGCGACGGCATGGAGATAACGCTGCTGGCCGGGCGCAAGATCAGCCTGCTGGTTGGCATCTTCACGCTGACCGGTAAAGACAATCTGCAGGCGTTCGTGCCAGAAGTGGCGCTTCCTCTGACGTGATCTTTGAAACCTGTGTCCACAGCCACCTGGGTGGGTGGAGGATTCATCCTGGGGATTGCCGAGGCCACCTATAACCCCACCCTGGGGGCCGTTTGGGCTCTTATGCCTGTTCCTTACATCGTGACCTTCTTCCTAGGTGGGTATCAAGTATGTCTTTTTCATGGATACTGGGCCACAGCTGTGCTCCACCACCAGTGTGCTGATAACACATATAGCTCTGCTGTATGTGTACATAGCTCTGCTATATGTGTGCCATATGGCATTTAACAAAAAGGGATATTAATGTCACCAATAGATCCTCTTACCAGTTTAAACCTCAATCCTGAAATAGCCACTAAATTAACCCAAGTTAAATGGCTCTCCTGGAGGAATAAGAAGGTCAGCAGTTGTATTAAATGAACTATGACTTAGACACTTAGCGACCACATCATCTTCCTCCTCGGTGGTTCTTGGGTGCACCCAAACCTTTGGTAAACCTTCACAAATGAGAACAAATCTCAGGGGAGGAGGTGATACGCCTGACAGGGAGCTTCACACAGGTCCGAGTAGCGGATGTCCCCCCGCCCACCTCCAGGAACTAATTCATGAGTGGGCTTAAAAATAGCTTCCCTAGAAACTGGGCCTGAGTTTGGACCTGAGAGAGCAGCTGCTCAGAGGCAAGACCCCCTCAAGCTGCTGATGCCGTCGGTCCGTCGCCTCTAAAAACAAGGGTCTCCACAGGTCACAATGTCCCCCGAGTGTGTCCAACGCAACATGGACCCCAACATGTGTAAATTTAAGCAGCCGTTTCTCGTCTGCAGGTGGTTTCTTCTTTGCCAAACCGATGAGGGAGAACAATTATGTGACCATGATGGACCCCTTCCAGAAGAAGTACGGGGACATCATGAGCAGCGTGCTGATCTTTCCCACACTGGTGGCTGACGTGCTGTGGGTGGCACGCACGCTCGTCAGCCTGGGTGAGTTACTTCATCCGATCTGGGTACCTAATGTGCACAAACACTGAGTGGAAAACCAGCCAGGAAGGACGGCGCAGAAAGAGGCTGAACCCAAACAAACAGCAAACACAGCTGACCTGGTGTTTGTGGGAACCATGGTGCACCGACCCGTTTAGCTTTTAGTTCCAGCAAATACGCACAAATAAATACAGATTTGTGGTAGATGCAGTTAGCATCGCCAACGCTAGGCTAATGAGCAGCTGAGTGGTGGCTCGGGTGTCGCGTGTCTTTGCAAACCAATACTCCGGTCCGAGTCCAGCGGGTGTGAGTGACCAGACGTGCTGTACCTGTGTTTACCGCCACGGTGTGTTTGCTGGAAACGCCTGTTTGTTCCCTCTGGCCTCTGGACAAAACACTGGTTTGAGTATCTTTGTTTGCTGATGGGTCTATTTTGACTCCCTCTGCATCAGTGCTCGCTGGCTCACGCTGTTTTATCATTTCCTACGTGCTCTAAAGTAAGCTCTGACCAGCCTGAACCGCACATCAGGTTAAATAAAACCGTCGGCTCCTTCATCAGCTGGTGAACAACCAAACTGAACCAGAGCCCACTGCCATTAGTTCACTGGCACAAAGGTTCCTCATCAGACCGTGAGAGGCAGACGAAGGTAACTAACCTGCTCACATTAATAACCAGAAAACCAACCGGTAAACTGGAATAGACCCCGGCGAGCACAGACCTCCACCAAGCAGCTCAGTTTCCTCTAACAGTCTGCTGTGCAGGTGTGTCAGAGCTTTTCCATGACTCTGGTGAGGCTGCATGTGTGTGTAGCAGCTGATAGGTTCAGGCAAGGCTAGGCTAGGCTAGGCTAGAGGGACATCTGCCAGGCCCTCGGTGCTCACCGCTCGGCCCTGTTCCTCCAGGCGGAACCATGAGGGTGATCCTGGATCTGTCCTACATCTACTCCATCCTCATCTCTGCAGTGGTGGCCATCATCTACACGCTGCTGGGGGGGCTTTACTCCGTGGCTTACACAGAACGTCATCCAGCTCGTCCTCATCTTCATCAGTCTGGTGTGTATGGCTCGTCCATCCACACGAGGAATCTGCAGAAATATTTCAGATAGTTTCCTGCAGAAGGTACAAAAAAGGCCCCATTTAGCCCGAACGGCCCCTCTGGACTCTCTGGGCTTCCACCAGGGGGCTGAGACTTCTCCAAGGGCCTGTGCTCAGATAAGCTGTGTGACTGTGTGCACAGTGGGTGTGTGTTCCTTTCCTGCTGACCAACCCTCACTCTGTGGACATCTCCCTGACGGCCTACAACCAGACCTTCCAGGCTCCCTGGGTCGGCACGGTGGAGCTTGATGAGGCCGGCAAATGGTTTGATGACTTCATGCTGCTGGTGAGTGGAGGATGGCGTATTTGCTTCACACACACACACACACACACACACACACACACACACACACACACACACACACACACACACACATATACGGTGCAGGAGAAGGTCTGCTGAAGGAGTGGTTGTTTCCTGACATCAGGAATTGACGGTATGTTTTTCACCAGGCCCTGGGGGGCCTGGCCTACCAGGCCTTCTACCAAAGAATCCTGTCGGCCTCATCTTACACCCAGGCTCAGGTGACCTGCTTCGCCTCGGCAGCCTTCTGCCTGGTCCTGGGTATTCCCTCCATCCTGGTGGGCGCTGTGGCTGCGTCGACTGGTAAAGGCTCTTAGGGAACGCAGCAGAACGAGTCCGTCTTCTGCTGGCGTCCTGGTGAATCTGTTCCTTCTCTTAGACTGGAACTCCACCAGCTATGGCCTGCCCACCCCATACCAGCGGGATCAGGCGGGGGCCATCCTCCCCATAGCCCTGCAGTACCTCGTACCCCCTTATGTCTCCATCATCGGTATCGGAGCGGTGGCGGCTGCCGTCATGTCCTCCATGGACTCGGCTCTTCTCTCCTCGGCCTCGCTGTTTTCCTCAAACATCTACAAGAACATTATCAGGAAGCAGGTGAGAGGAAGAGATAGAGAAAACATGAGCTGGAGTGTTTAGTGGCGCTGTCCTCTGGTTCTCCACCAGGCCTCCGACAGGGAAATGCAGTGGGTGATCCGCATCTCGGTGGTGGCCGTGGGTCTGGCCGGCACTGGTCTCACCTTTCTGGACAGCAGCGTCTTGGTCTTCTGGCTCGTGGGTGTGGACATGTCCTACACCATCATGTTCCCTCAGCTGGTCTGCATCCTCTTCTTCAAGGTGTCCAACAGCTACGGAGCTGCTGTGGGTTTGATGATGGGGATCGTCCTGCGGGTGCTGAGCGGCGAGCCGCTCCTCGGCCTCCCGCCGGTCCTTCACTTCCCCGGCTGTCGGCTGGATGAAGAGGGAAAGATGACCCAGTACTTCCCCTTCCGCACCGCTATCATGCTCTCCTCCATGCTGTCCATCTTGCTCTTCTCGTGGCTGACGTCCTTGGTTTTCAACAAGGGTCTTCTGCCCCAGAGGTGGGACGTGCTCAGGGTGGAGCGCAGGCCGGCGTCTCCGGCCCAGGCCTGCGACTCCAGGGAGGAGAACTGTGAGATGCTGAAGACCACGAGCTTCTGAAGACGGAGGCAGGGAGGAGACGCCTGCGTGGCTCATCCGCACTGATGACAGTAACTGTTCAGATGACCGAGAAATTATTTCTAAACACTCTGGTAGCCGTCCTCTTCATCAGGGAGAGAAAGGAAAATGCATAAAATAAGCTCGCGTAGGAATCAAGATGGTGCGGCACAGAAGATGATCTACGTGCACCTACAGGCACGTAGGGCCATTGGCTGTCAGATTATACCCCCACTTCCACCAATTAGATCATTTCCCAGCTCAAGCAACACAACTTTTACCTCGTTTTCATGACAGGCAGGACTTCATTCCAACGACACGATAGCCGAGCGCCGAGCAGCTTGTTCCACGGAGAAGTCGTGGTTTGACTCGCTTGTGCTGTCTGATCATGTAGCAAACTAAGAGTGGGTTCCTTTGCTGATGAACCACTGAGCTTCTCTCTGTGTGTACGAACGAATGAATGAATGAACGAACAAACGAACGAACGAACGAACGAACGAACGAACGAATGAATGAATGAATGTCGGCTGTGTGCAGCGAGCTGGGACTCCTGTGGAAAGAATCCACAGGTTGTTACTTTGTTAAGCATGTGTATAAAGGTTAGTTCTAGTGCAGATATATCTATTTAAGTCTATTGTGAAGCAAACCAGATGCAGTAGAAATGAGGGTTTATGAAGGAATTAAAATGGTGATGACAAATGATGTTAGAATGTTAAAGAATTTGCTGTTGTCCTCGGTCCACAACAAACCTAAAGACAGCAGTGCCTCAAGATTCTCATGCATATTGTAAGTGCATCATTTTGGTTTTGTTTTTTTGCTTTGTTTAGTCAAACTCTGTGTGTTACTATTGTATTTTTATTGTATTTTCCCCTAAACTGAGTTGGTTTTATACTGGTGAGCATGCTGCTGATGATAAACTGTGTTTGTATACTGGATCTTTGTGACGGCTGCCTTTTCCGAAAGACCAGGCTCTTTACTTTGTAGCTGAAAATTCCCACAAGATTTATTGAGAATAAAGTAAAGATTTAAACTATTGTTTCTCATTTAATTTATGCCTTGTAAGTAAAAAACGCAAAATACAAGCAGGGATGAAAGAAGTGCTACTTTTGCTTGATGATAACAGCTGAATGTGCTGTGGTTGAGAAGTGGGTTAGTGTCTAATTAAACACACCTATGAAAGGCTGCCTGAAGCAACGCGACCACACGCAGAACTTCCTCCATTTGCATGTGGCCCCCGGGCGTAGTTTGCCCATGCCTGCTCTAGTGGTTTAAATACACGCTCCTCCCAGCCTTCCCACCTTCTACCGTGCACCTGAACTCTGACCTTCTGCAGCTGGTTGAACCTGTCACCAGCAGGTCATTTGAGATCAGGCCAACCAGACCTCCCTCTGCACAGAAAAGGTTACGTTTACAGTTTTTCCAAAGCCGTTTCTGAAAATGTAACTTTTTTGTCACCGGGTATTGTTGTAAATTCTGCACCACACCTGCACCTACTCGTCACTAATTAAACAGGCACATCTGTGGCGTTTGTGCCGCCATCACCGGATAACAATCGCCTTGATTTTTCTGGGTTTTTTCTTCAAACGCCTCTGGGCTGTGCGTAAAGACGCACGGGGAAAGCCATCGCGGTTTCAGACGATAATGGACGGAAGTTGCGCCATTGGACGCCTGATATTGGAAAGAACGATTGGACGGCTGGCTACAGACTGTCGTGAGTCAAGCCCAAACTTTCCAGAGAAAATACTCGGAATTTGGTTTAGCCTGTGATCTGACCTGTGAGTTGTCTGTTTGTTTATTTGTCTTTGTTTGGGTTTGTTTGTTTGTTTGTTTGCGGAGACATAAAGCCCTGGTTCGGCCGGTTTTCCCGCGGTTCCATGGTGTAATGGTTAGCACTCTGGACTCTGAATCCAGCGATCCGAGTTCAAATCTCGGTGGAACCTTTGTTTGCATTTTCTCCGTGTTTTGTAAAACAGTGTACGATTATTCAACGTTGTTGTGGGCAAATCCACATGCACATGCACTTGCGAAAAGTTCGTTAAGCAAAACAGACCACATTTTTGTGCGAATCGTTTCATCTTTTTGTTATTGTTTATATACACATCTGTTTCTGGCGGTGTCGTCATTGGCCGGTTAGCTCAGTTGGTTAGAGCGTGGTGCTAATAACGCCAAGGTCGCGGGTTCGATCCCCGTACGGGCCATGCAGCCTTTTTGATCCTTTACTATAACATACGTTTAAAAAATGTCTTTTATTAAATTACTTAACAAACATAATAAACTACTAATTATTTAGATATTTTTCATTTTAGCTATTTATTATCAAAATGTTCCATTCTTACAAACATGAAGAGGGTTCAGCCAGAAATGTACACCGACCACCAACGAAAGGTGTCCATACTTAGTTGTACTTGTTTGAATCTAATCCAGGTTTAATCCGCTTGGAAGGGGACGATGTCTTTGCTGTTAGAAGAAACATGTATCTGAGGTCGCTGATGTACCAGGACGAGGTTTATTGATTTTAGTTTTCACACTGATGGGCTGTTCCGTCTGTGGCAGGAGCTGCTGCCCGAATCCTTCTTCTTCTTGGACGCTGCTGTCCTCTGGTGCTGGCAGCTGGTCTTTCTAGAAGGGAACGTCTCAGCAGTCACTTCTCATTCAGGGTCTATGTAGAAAATACAGGTGTTTTTCACCCTACATGGTGTCTTGTTCTCTCCTTTAGCTTCTAGAAGTAGTCTAGAGTAGTGTTTTCAACGAGCATCTGTTGGCATCATTTACTTACAAACTCTAGCATCATCAGGGATGAAGAATGACCACTTCCTCCTCTTCACTGTCAGATAACTCAACCACACCTACAAATAAGAACCCATTTTTTAAAGTGCAGTATAACTTTTTCTTACTTGTTCATGTCCATGACAGAAACGAACCTGCAGGTGTGTGTTTTCTTTGCTGCTGCTGCTCTTCTGTCTTTGTTTCTTCACCACTCATCTTGTCGTCCTCTTCATCCACGTCTTCCTCCAGGCCCCAGCGGTTCTCCAGCCCCGTGCCCACCTGACCCACACCTGGTGCAGGCAACACTGGCGAGGCGGCCCTGGTTTGTCTGGTTAGGGAGTCTCAGGAATCACCGCCGCCACGCGTTCGCTTCCAGCACAGAGGCAGGATACGTCTGACGAGGGACCTCTGCTTTCTGGAGGATTTCATTGGCCGTGTCCGCCACGTCCGTCAGGTCCACCGCCGTCTCGTCCATCTTCAGCGCTGTGATCCGGCCCTGAGGCAGGGACGCTGCGAAGCCGCACCTGTCGCCGGCTTTCCTGGAACACGTGAAATTGGCAAACTCAGATTCTCCTGCGTCTTAGCGCCAGCACGTGATGGTAGCCGGAGTTGAGCTCATCACCTCGCTGCTTTGTCGTTCTCCAGGGCTTTGCTGACGAGTTCGGTGATTTCTGACACTTTGACGCTCGCGATTTTACTGCATCTCATGACCTGGAAGGCCAACGGGCGATAGACCCGCCCGGGTGAGCGACACGGGAGCCACTTTCTCACACAAAAACCCAGATGTGCTGTTGCGTTTACCTGCTCCTTCAGGAGCATGATCCCCCCGCTGGACTGGATGGAGCAGATTTCTCTGTGTTTGTTCATGGCGATCATCAGCAGGCCGTCCATCACCCGCTCCTCCCGCTCACAGGGGTCCACCAGCAGGTAGGTGCTGGGGGGAAACACAAACGGTTCAGAGGCGGAGCGATGATGGCAAGCCGCCTTCAAACATCCAGGCCATAAACCACGGCGGGCGTTTACCCTTGCTGGAAGAAGGAGAAGCTGACGCTGATGGGCATGTGATAAATGGACAGAGGGATGGGGTCTCGCTCTTCAGGACTGAACTGAATCCACAGCGGAGGGAACACACACTTAGCGTTAAAAACACACCTCCAGCACGAACGCCAAGAACCCCAGAGCGCGGTCAGACTCACCACTTTGATTTCTTCCCCCACGATGCCGACGTCCGGGCGACGGAAGTGACACAGCGCTGTGATGGCGGCGATGCTAGCAGCATCCATCAGGTTCCCGTCGTGGTTTAGCATGTGAACATCCACCCTGATCTGCCACACCTGAGCAGGTAGGCAAACGGTCAGCGCGAGCGCCTATGACCACCACTCTTCCGGTGTGTGTGCGTGCGTGTCTCACCTTTTCCCCAGACACCACACACAGAGACTCGGTGTCGATGCACTTGGAGTTCCTCAGGCATCTCTCCAGCTGCCTGTTCAGGTTGACCGACAACTCAGACTGTCTGCAAACACGCAAGCACCAGCGGTGACCTTTCGGGCGCAGCAACGCTCACTAATCAAAATAACGCTGGCTCACCTGCCCGCTTCAAAAGCTGGCGAGGCCAGAGGTGACAGCTCGATGTTGAAGAACAGGATGCCTTCGTTGGGTCGGCTCTCTTTGGGTGCTACCAGCTCACACGACACCTGGGCCATGACCCTTCAGGACAGGAGCACACGGGTCTGCTCACTTCTCATGTCTCCAGGTGCAAACGTGGAGGAAAAGTGCTGCCTGGACTCCAGATTCACCTGGTTTCTCCCAGCTCGACAAAGCAGCAGCCGTAGTCAGCCCCGAAGGAGACCCTGATCCTCCGGTAGTCGTAGGTCTGCCTCCCATCCAGGCGCTGCAAGAGGGTCACACAAGAGCAGCATCCTTTCAGCATTTACGCATGGAACGTGGATTAGGTCCTCAAATGAGCCACGTTTGGCCACTGTTTGTCTGTAGTAGTAGTAGTAGTAGTAGTAGTAGTAGCGGTGGTGGTAGTAGTATAAGAGGAACTATTATTCTGAGAGTATTTCGCTACTCGGATACAGACACTCGCTTACAAACTCTGACCTTTTTTTCTTCGATCGCTTTCAGCAGAAAGTTCCGTTCACTGTTCGACAGCGGCGTGTCCCTCATTCTGGTCCACTCGTTCCGCGCTGATTTGCACTATTTTGATCACGACTGAACTCGGCGCGCACACGTGAACGTGAATGCGTCAGCGCCCTTTGAACTCTGACCCGGAAGTACAGGAGACACTTTCACAACACAAGCGCTAGTAATCGTCATATCCTTCATCTAAGCGTTAGCGTTTAACTAAAACTTGCTGGTTTAATATTTTTATTTTGTTATAAGCAACGAGTTATTCTGAACCGAATCGTGAAAATATCTAACATCATGTTTAAAACAGATTTTCTCAAACAGACGCAATTTTGTGAAACAGAAGGAATTAAACTTCTGGGTAACTTCCAGAATCTATGTATATAATTAATGATAATCGTCAGTGGAGATGGGAAGAAATATTAAAATCTTTGAGTTTATTTTGTAGTGCGCATGCGCAGTCCCATCAGCACGCGGGTTCCCTCGCCGTTATCCGGGCCGGAATTTTATCTACGCTGCATCTTTATCTGCCACCAAACGACTGTTTTTCCAGTTTATCGCTGCACCTCCGGGAGGTTTTGGAGGGAAAACGAGTCGTAGGCAATTCAGTCGCGTTTTTAGATTTATTTTTTCTTCGAGAGCAACGACGCTCGAGGTACGTTTGTGCCTCATTCATTCTCGATCATCGCTGCTAACTCAAGCTAACCGCTGCTACCCGCCAATGAAGCTACATATAAATGTAGGATAACTGCGTTTGTGCTGCAAAGGCGCTGAATTAGTTGATGGGTTTGGGCCTTTATTAAAAGGAAAGTCACAATGGACAAAATATGAAATGATAATGGCTAAATAGTCAAAATGTAAGAAATAATGCAAAGCCAGATAAAGAATACATCAATGTATGGATGATGGCGAAGAAACAGACAGTTTCAGTGACATTCACCTGTTCACTGGCTCATCCTCCCTGCATTTCACACACTTGTTCTCTATTTATATCATCGATGCCCTCCTAAACACACACATTAACTGAAGCACATTGCTTTCCATAAATAACTATCAATCTTTCCCTCGTCCCCCATATTACACACACACACACACACACACACACCCAGCTTGTCTGTCCTCACCGCCCTGCTGTCTTTGCTCTCCTCAGATGACGGTGGACAGAGGCTGGATGTGGCGTGCCGTACTCCTCACCTCTCTGATTGTGACAGCGGTCGGGACCCAGGACGAACAGTCAGATGTCGAAGTCTCAGATGCTGATGAAGATCTGAGCTTGGATGAAGAGGAATTAAAGGTTTTAATGGCAGAGGGGGGGGAGAAGGCGACGGTGACAGATAAAGATGAAACGGGCATGAGCGGGGAGAAAAAAGGAGATGAGAATGTGTCTTTCCAGGTCAGAAACAGACAGTGTTTACAACTGAACCTTCAACGTAGTAGCTTGACTTTCATTGAAAACATGACTGAATGAACATAAGCTCCTTTTGTACACCAGGTAACATACAGGACTCCTGTTCCCACCGGAGAGGTCTACTTTGCAGAGACGTTTGATGACGGATCTCTGGACAGGTACCCGTGAAAATGAGCCTGAAACACATAAAATGTCCCAGCGTTTTTGAACTTCAACATTCTTCTGAGTTTGTCTGCGAGTGTGTGGAAGCAAGGTCACCGATGATGTTTGTGTGCAGATGGCAGCTGTCAAAAACGGTGAAAGGCGATGCTGAGGAGGAAATCTCCAAATATGACGGTTTGTGAATGATGACTGGGCTGTACGATGGAGGCGTGTGGTTGACGTTCATCTCCTGGCCTAGGGAAGTGGGCCGTGGAGCAGCTGAAGGAGAACAGAGTTCCTGGAGACCAGGGCCTGGTTCTTAAATCTCGTGCCAAACACCACGCCATCGCTGCGATGCTAGCCAAGCCTTTTGTCTTCAAAGATGAGCCTCTGGTTGTACAGTGAGTTCTGTCTCCTTTTTCTGCCCGCTGCAGCAGGACGTCACCCTTCGAGTTCAGCAACAGGCTAATTATCGCCCTCTTCTGTGATCCGGTTGCAGATATGAGGTGAATTTCCAAGACGGTATCGACTGTGGCGGCGCCTACATCAAACTGCTTTCCGACAGCAGCAGCCTCAACCTGGTGGCTAAACATGGACATTTAACCCCTTTAGTTAGAGTTTTGTTGAGCACCAAAATGAAAACGTCTCTTTTTTGCTTTTTAGGAGCAATTTCAGGACCGCACGCCGTACACCATCATGTTTGGACCAGACAAGTGTGGCGAGGACTACAAGCTGCACTTCATCTTCCGTCACCAGAACCCTTTGAACAAAGACTGGGAGGAGAAACACGCCAAGAGGCCTGACGTGGACCTGAAGAAGTTCTACACCGACAGAAAGACTCACCTGTACACTCTGGGTGCGTCGACGGTGGAGATCGCGGTTCGCTGCGGCGGGCGTGTTTCTGAACCCACCTGTTCTGGTTGGCAGTCCTGAATCCAGACAGCAGCTATGAAATGTTCATCGACCAGTCCAGCGTGAGCCATGGCAGCCTCCTGCACGATGTGGTGCCTCCGGTCAACCCGCCCAAAGAGATCGATGATCCCAGCGACTCCAAACCAGACGACTGGGACGAGAGGGCCAAGATTCCCGACCCCGAGGCCGCCAAGCCTGACGACTGGTGAGCAGCCCGCCACACCTCTTTACCTGTCAGGACCCAAAGGGCTAGCGTTCATCGCCCTGTGTGTCCCTCAGGGATGAAGACGCTCCAGCCAAAATCGAAGACCCCGACGCCGTAAAGCCGGAAGGCTGGCTGGACCACGAAGAGGACTTCACCCCCGACCCCAACGCTGAGAAACCAGAGGACTGGTGGGCAGACGGCACCCAGAATCAGGGTGCAGACAAGGGCGGCGTCCTTGTCTGATGAAAGGGTTGTGTGCAGGGACGAGGAGATGGACGGAGAGTGGGAGGCCCCGCAGATCCCCAACCCAGCCTGTGAGACGGCGCCCGGCTGTGGCCAGTGGAAGCGCCCCATGATCAACAACCCTGAGTACAAGGGCAAATGGAAGGCCCCTCTGGTAGACAACCCCAACTACCAGGTAAGCGGTGTGGAGACATTCACCTGCACCTTCGGGCCCTGCCGGTTCTCACCAGAAACACCGGCTGTGTCCTCGGTAGGGCGTTTGGAAGCCTAGAAAGATCAGCAACCCGGACTACTTCGAAGACCTGCATCCGTTTCGGATGAGTCCCTTCAGAGCCCTGGGCCTGGAGCTGTGGTCCATGACCTCAGATATTTACTTTGACAACTTCATCATCACCTCTCAGAAGGAGGTGGCCGACCGCTGGGCCTCGGACAGCTGGGGGCTGAAGAAACTGGTGGCTAGCGCTAACGAGGTAACGCCGCCTTCCCCTCTCCCTGCCAGAGTGTGTGACCCACAGAACAGTGGCTCACACACTCTTTCTCTCCTCTTCTCGGCGTTCTCCTGACCCAGCCGGGGATCGTCACCCAGCTGATGGCGGCAGCGGAGGAGCGTCCGTGGCTCTGGGTGATTTACCTGCTGACGGTGGGGCTGCCCGTCGGCCTGCTGGTGCTCTTCTGCTGGCCAAAGGTACCCCACAGCTCCCCACAGCTCCCCACAGCTCCCCCACAGCTCCCCCACAGCTCCCCCACAGCTCCCCACAGCTCCCCCACACCTCCCCACAGCTCCCCACAGCTCCCCACAGCTCCCCACAGCTCCCCCACAGCTCCCCACAGCTCCCCACAGCTTCCCCACAGCTCCCCCACACCTCCCCACAGCTCCCCACAGCTCCCCCACAGCTCCCCCACAGCTCCCCACAGCTCCCCACAGCTCCCCCACAGCTCCCCCACAGCTCCCCCACAGCTCCTCTGAGGAGCACAAAGAAATGCGTGGCAGTGTTGGCGGATGACTTTGACACATGCAGCTTAGGGTTGCGTCTAGGCGACGGCAGCAGCAGCGGCGGCGACGTTCGCTTTGGAGCAGCTTCCACAAACTGAACCAACATCTTCAACTTTGATTCTGTTCTCTGGATTTCTTCTAGAAAGCAGAAGATGACTACACGTATAAGAAGATAGAGGTTCCGAAGGCTGAAGCAAAAGAGGAAGAAGAGGAAGAGGACGCAGCTGCCGATGAAGAAGAGGAAGCCGCTGAGGCTGCGGGTTAGTCCAGAGTCCTGAGGCATCTTGGACTATTACATTATTTTTGTCTCTGCTGTTGTCACTTTTAATCTGCTCTGGAAAATAACAGACGCTGCTGAGGAAGATGAAGATGATGCAGAGGATCTGGTGGACGAGGAGGAAGAAGAGGAGGAGAAAACGAATGCAAAGCAGCCATCAGATGAAGAGGTTGGTGTCTGACAAGCAGCAGGGGTCTTAAAACAATATAAATCAAAGGAGATTCAGCCGGTCTTTGATCCTCTTTAGAATTAAAAACACAGTAAACCGGGAACCTGCTGTTCTCTAGTGGCCTCTGGGGGAACGACAGCCGGGTCAGAAACACCAGCATATCCTTCTCTTTGCAGCTGCAGGAGGAGGAAGATGCCACACAAGAGAGCCCCAAACAAACCGTGAGGAAGAGGAAGGCTCGGAAAGACTGAGGAGGTGAAGCTGGTGTCTCCTCCCCTCGAGTGGAGCAGGTGAAAGGTCATCTGCTGCTGCTCCGCTTCTCCGAGCGGAGCAGCTTCCTCCAAACCAGTCCGTAGCCCGCAGTCCCCCTGGCTGCCTCGCCCCCCGCTCCTCATCCTCCCCTCCCCCCAGAATGTGAATTATCTGCGCTTTGCCCCCGTTCTTCATCAGCCCTCTGCTGTCCGTCCTCATCCTCACGCCAGATCTGTCTGCTGACGGCCGTGGAGCTTCTGCCGTCACCTCCGGTCCTCCTCACCTTTCCCAGCGTTTCGTCAAGGCTTCATCTCCAAAAGACGTGTGAGCGGACGGCTCCTCCGGCTGCGGCGACCTCAGCGGGCGCTCGTGGCGGCTACGGCTAACGCTAGCCTGGGCCTTTTGGCGGCTCGCTCACCTCCGCTCGTTTGAACGTTTACTTCTTTCAGTGTTTTTAGATTTTAGCCAGGATGAAGAAGCATCCGATACGTTGAGTGTGTGGGGTTTTTTGGTTTTTTTTATAAGGTTAAAGGTCAGGTTAGCTGGGAGCCCGCGCGCTCTCTTTAATGCGTCTCTGCAGCGTCCTGATTCAGGCAGGTTTCCAGAGGTGTGTGTGTGAGGTTTCTGGTCCCACCAGGAGCCGGCGGCTCTGCCCCGTTTACATTTGTTTGCTAATTGTACATTGCTGTTGGAATTAAACTAATTTATTTCAGGCCCGTTGCCACAGGCGGGGTTGGTGTGCACGTTTTCACCTCGTCCTTCCAGCCTGAAGCCCTGCTGTCATTTCCCAGCATGCATCGCTGGAGGACACGCCCTCCAGGATGCTGAGGGCAGCAGTGAGTGGATCAATAGCTCTCAAGGCCTCTTTACAGCATCCGCCCCCACTCCGCCGTGCTGAAGGAAGCCTCCTCCACCCTCCTCCCTCCTCCCTGCCTCCCGTGATGCTCCTGCCCCTGAACACAACACGGAGCAGCTCTGGTCTCCTCACGTCTGGAAGACCTCCAGAAAGGTTGGTTTTTTTATTTTCCACCCTTGCATACAAAAGCGTGACTGCGAGGTTGTTCCCATCCAGGAGTTTATTACTTGAGCAGAAATCCATGCGTTATATACATCCAAAGACATCTCAGACCTGGCAAAAACTCAGCTGAAGTAACACAAAAAACATTTTACAAAAACAAGGAAAAAAGGGTCAAAGGTTGTTGTCGTATTTCTGGTAGGAGGGGAATACTTAGTTGGTTAAACAGCTACAAACTCAAGCTGATCCTGGCTCTGTTTAAAAGACCTTGAGGAATCCATCAAGTGATTAGTTTCACACGTCTGAGAGGAGCCCTGATCCCGGGTGGAGCCCGTCGGCCCCTTTCTGGGCCTTATTTCCGCTTGGCCTTGGTGTCGGTGGCCTGGAAGACGCTGGACGCTGACATCAGGTTCTCAATGTACTGACCCAGAACCTGGTTCTCAGACTTCAGCTTCAGGTTCTCCTCCTTGACGGCATCGACGCGGGCCGACAGGTCTGGAGGAAGGAGCGATAGAGGTAGGAAACCGGGAGGCAGAGGCGTTCACCGTGTGTGTGTGTGCGCGCTGTTACCTTCAAGCGTGTGCTGAAGCTCCAGTACCTGGTTTATCAACCTTGTCTTTTCCTCCATCTCCACCTGGTTCTCCACATCACCTGAAACATCAACACTCCCGTCGTCACCTTCTCTCTCGGTTAGTCACCAAACAGACGGTAAACTGGTGTGTGAGCAGACCGACCGTCGAGGTCACAGTTCATGGTGCACGGCTCGTTCTCCTCTGGTGGATACAGCCTGGAGGACCTGCTGTCTGCTGCAAACAAAGTATAAGGAGACATTCAATGGTACAGAAACGTTACATAGCACAGGCCTTCAGCAGCCTTGTTGAAAACCTGGCTTGTGGCCTCTTGCTTTGTTGTTGGAATCCGGTCATGGTTTAACCGGGTCATGTTTGGGGCCATAATGGCTTCTGTTTTCAGCCAGACCTGCAGGAGGATGTGAACGTGTGTGATGTGCAGCGTGAACATCTGCAGCTCCTGGTTGACTTCCGCCTACTCGTCAGCTGCTGTTTCACATCCACGCTAGCGTCTGCAGCCAGCACATCCGGACACTTCACTGGCTTCTCCATCAGTACCCGCCATCACAGGCCCGTACAAAGTGTGGATGAGCTTGTTTAATTTAGAAATACGTTGGAACAGATAATACAATGGACTGAGGAAGCAAGCTTGCTTTGCAAATGGATGATATGACGCGAGGACAGCGTGGGTCCGATAATGGGCTCATGTGTGTTAGCAATGTAGCTAACACTTATTGACGCTAGCGGCAGAGCGCAGCAAAACAAACTACGTCAGCACCGAATTCAGCAAAGTGTCGGGCCGAAAGTCACACCAATCAGGAACCGACATAAAGTTTGTCCTACGTGGAAAACGACCCGGTGACGAAAATGCGTGTAAAGCCGCTAATGTTAGAAACGGTGCCGAGCTAACTGTTATTAGCACGGCCAGCGGTAACTACGTAATCTTTGGGAGACGTAGCCCCGAAAAATACACAACGTTTACTCACCCAAATTAAGATTTGCGTCCCCTGTAAACACAGATGCCCGGTAAACACAGCAGAATCTGTGTGGCGGTGCGGAGGAAGATGAAAATGATGCTACTTCACGCTTCCCTACTCATCGTCACCGTGACGTCACTGTCGGCGGGTGTAGGTGGCGGCAGCGGCCAGCGGGGGGCGCCAGAGCGCCCTTCTGCCCCGAGGAGCCGCTACGTCACAACTGTCGCCCGGAAGTTCACTAATCCCTCACTTCGCCTCGCTTCTTCTCACACTCGGTGCTTTCCCCCCCAGTCTTGTCCTTTCATGAGAACGATCATGTTTTTTTTAATCCACCTGGCAAATACACGAGTGACTCTGAACTTGTTCCACATTTGACTAAATAGTTTTATGGTTGTTTACTTTTCTCTCTTTCTCTCTTTCTCTCTTTCTTTCTTACCGTCAGGGCTGACTGGATGAGGAGGGACGGGGATCCACACAGACTCAATCTGCTGTGGGGGTTTTTACGCTTTACTTTGGCCTGAACGTGGGAGCAGCTTTGTCTGCAGCCACACCTCCACCCTCTCCACCTCCACCTGGGTCCCTTTTACACCATCACAGCACTGGTTTAACTGGCTTCCTGCTGGTCTGCACCACTAGTTCCCACCTGGTGAGGCCGACCGTACCTGGATCATCTGCCAGAGAGACGTTGGTGAAGCTTCCGTCATCTTCGTCCACCTCAGCCTTCATGGCCGGAGTCTCCGCTCTCTCCTCCGTCTTCTTTGGGTTCCAGACGATCACTCATCCGTGTCCAAGATGTCCAAATGTCTCTCTCTGCTCATCATTCTCTCCTTTTTCTGCTCTTCCTTCTTTCACACTCGTTCACGCCCGCTGCATGAATCATTCACATCATGTCCTCCTTTCCAGCCTGACAGGTGGCTCAGGTTACACTGCTGTCATGGCAACCGGCGAGCCAAAACAGAAGGCTGGCCACCCCACAAGGAAAACTGTCAGGGGTCAAAGTTCGAGACTTAGAAAAGGGAGCCATAAAGAGAACATTTGCACCAGTATGCAGCCTTTACTGGTTTACACATTAACCGGGGAAGGAAGGATGTGTGTTTCTGAAAGAAAAGAAAGTTACAGGACAAAAACGAGTGTGAGCGGCCTGCCCCCTGGTGGCTAAAGCCCGTCAGTGCGGCTCAGAAGCCTGAGGGTCCATGAGAAGATGAGAAGATGAGAAGATGCTTTCAGGGCCTCCAGCTGCAGTCAGGGCCAAACTACTGCCGCTAGTCTGCAAACACAGATTCATTTACAGGTAGAGGGGCTAGTATTGCCAGTAAAAGCAGGAGAAAAGTTACACATCAAAATAAAACTGATACTGTAACAGAAGATGGTGGTGATGAGACTGGATACAAGGACCAGAACCTGGTCTGTAAATTAATAAAACA
>CAAE01010114.1:16907-29799 GCA_000180735.1 Tetraodon nigroviridis | reverse complement strand
TTTTTATAGCTTCTTTCTGCTTCAGCAAGACGTTCCTCTAAACTAATCATTGTTCCTCAATCTTTGCACCAGCAGAAAACACGTCTGCATTACCTACACTCACTGAGATTTTATGAAAAATAAGACCAGTTCAGACACCACATAGGAAAAGAGAATTTCGCCATGGCAATATATCTGCAGTAAAGTGCAAAAACTTACACATCAGGGCTGCATAAAAAAAATAGAACATCAATTTGTTCTGGGAAAGAAAGCTCTATTCTTTGGTTTTGCAGAGTGTGAAATTGCCTTAATAAAGCTACAGGAAGTCATGACATGCAGTAGCTAACAATACAGTACGGGAGCAGACATACATACAACTGTGACACTGCTGTCAACAACTAGCTGAAACTGTATTGAGGTCAGTCACAATAAAAGCAAAAAAATGTTATTATTATTATTTTTAAATAGTTTACATTAGTTTTTTTATTTATTATTTAGTACTGATATAAAATCAACACAAACCAAAAAAACAAAAACAAAAAAAAACTTCATGACGTAAAAAACCTCAACTTTTTGGGACCCATTGGTCCTTATTATTAAACTGTACATACATCAGAAAACTGTGTGCACCGCTATTTTAATGCAAGCCTCAGCTTTTTTTGGTCAGGACGTGAGTGTACGAGCCGCTCAGATTTTCCAGATACATATTGTGTAGAGATTAAACAACTCTCAACTTTAAGCAATTTTTTTTTTTTTTTGGTCAAAGTATATGTTTTCTGGGGTTTTTTTTGTGGTCATTAACAGAATATCTAATAACTAGTGAACCTGCCTTAAAGCAGGAGTGTCATTTTACCAAGGCCCGCACATGCGTGACTGTGTCAGCATTCATCAAGGGCCGCTGTGTTGTCTGCTGGGATTGGACATATGCATCATTTTCATGATTCACACACGTGTCTTTTCGTACCCTGACTCCTGCGCATAAATCTGCACATTTCTATGCTAAGTTTATTTTTTAAAAATAGCCTTTGTGAATTGTATTCTATAGACAGCCACAAGGGGTGACGCACATTAGCTGCAGGGGATGACAGGGAGATGTCTCTGCCTGTGCTCTGCCACCAGGAGACGTTCAAGGATTAAAGGAGAAAAATATTGGTCAATGGTGGTTCCTGACTGACAACTCTGCAGCTAGCCCATTGGTACCATGGGCAGTCAAAAAAAAAACAAGGCATCAACACAATAACCACATATTCACTGCAAATTAGGGGAACTAACACAGTTTGAATTCCTTCCTATATTGGAAAAATATATCATAATAGATAGTTTGGTTGAGCTATGATATTTCTGCTGTTCATATCTCCACTATTACAAAGAATAAACTTAGCTTAGTATTGGGTTTAAACATCACTTAAAAAATGTCAAAATAGTGACAGACCTCAGGGTTTGATTTTACTGTTTGCAGGAATAGGACCAAAAACTGCAACCATTAACTCTAAACGCCACTGTCCCTTGCTTCAACTGTTTAAACCTATCCACTGATAATGTTAAACAACTTTTTATGCATTCATTTCTTATTTGATATAGTTCGTATAACCATAGCTGACTATAACTGCAAGCGAAACCATGCTATTCCGCTTTGCACAAACATGCTGAGCTAGTTAGGGCCAGTTCCACAAAATGAAAACTGACTAATAAGGTACTGGCAAGGTTAAAAAAGGGCGACGAGGGTTTTGAGGGTTTGTTCTAGAGCCCTAACAAATCTTCGCGACCCGGTAGAGGAAGCAGTTGATGGCGGTACTGATGGACTCAGCGATTGCCTTCAGCACCCGGTCATGTCACCAGCAACAGTGACCCTCTCCGAGTGCTTTAGGACAGTGGCTAAGGATGTGCTCCAGGGTACCCTGGAGCAAGATGGGGTTTCTGCCTTGCCCCCACAGGAAGAGGTCTGATGGGCCGAGCAAGACGTTGTATACAGACTGGATGAGGAATCAGATGCGTAGGGGCTCAGCCCTCCACAACTCCACAACCATGACCTCTTCCCACCTAGTCCAGGCGCCTTGATGCCTCAACCCCACCTACTGACCAGCTACTAGCCACCAACTTACTGTATATATCAGGGGTCTCAAGACTCAAATGACCCGGGGGCCACATTAGATAAAGTCTGAGTGAGGCTGGGCCACATTGGGTATTCAATAAATAGCGGCTGCATGAAAAAAAGAGAGATACTGTGGTTGTGGGAGCGTAAAGTGAAGTGCGCACACGTGTATCACCATGTGTGGTTTGTTTTGGTCCTCCGGTGATGTGCACGTGTTCTCGTATTAACAGATCCACTTACACTCGCTTCACAACTGCTGTAAATTGAGTTTTGGGATGTAAGCTGCGTTAATAATCGGGGGTGGGATTGTGTGTACATCTACCGCAGGCCGCACTGACATTATTCTTTGAAATTAAGTGGAGGGCCGCAAAAAATCATTCCGTGGGCCGCATTTGGCCCCCGGACCGCGAGTTTGAGACGCCCTGGTATATATGTTTATAAGTTTAAGTAGATTCAATACTCGCTCTATCTGATGTTCGCTGTGCAGAAATCTGCATTTTCTTTAATGATCTGAATAACTTCCCGATGGCAAACAAAGCCTACATATATGTTTTTGTTTTGGGTTTTCTTAGGTGTTCTTAGGTGGCCACGACTATGTACTTTTCTGAATATTGACCTTAGAACATCAGCTAGGACAAATCTTATAAATGCAACAGAAAAAGAAAAAAAATAACAGAAACGTGCTTTTAGATCGGAGAACCATACCTTTTCATTCAGCTTCAACAACTGTCGTTCTACGGAAACTTGTCAGTGTTTTAACTTGAGTCGACTTTGTTGACAACGCTGGTAACAACTGAGATCCGTCTAGCTGTAGCGCAGTTAGCTTGTAGCTCTTTGACATCAAAATAAAAATGCACCGCTACACGCTTAATTCAGTTATCCATCCGTTCGTGTCTTTACTCTCCTACTGTCAATCCAAAAGTGAAATTACGAAGCCACTGGAGTTGTTTTAATCTACTTGTTAAAACAAATTAGAGGTTTGACGAGTCTTCTGTCATAGGTTCTGGTACTGCCCTTTTCCACCATACGGTAAGCCACAAAGCACTCACGAGTTGAAAAGTCAAACAAATCTTCCATTGTGCCTCACAATGAATGAACGGTATTTTATTGGACTAACAGGAAATTTCTTTTTTTAAGGATCGATATATCATCCCTATCTGCTTTTTCATTTAAATGTGTCTTCTTCTTATTATTATCGTTATTGTTTTATTTCGGTCGGTAGAATACGTTTCAGTGCATTAGCGCCATCGTGTGTTTGGAGGCGTGGATCAGAACGTTACAAAACAAAACAAGAGTAGCTTGCTGCAGACAAGATGGCCGACACCAGCGCCGCCATACCTCTATTTCATCCCTAATCTTTATGCCGAAAGTTTCTTCTTTTTGTGTAAATATTATGCTTTTTCGAAGTTTCTTTTTCGTGCAATGTTTGTTTATTTTTATTTTTTTAGCCTTTTTATTGTTTTTGTTGTTTGACTTGTTTTTGCAAAATCTTGTGCAAAAACAAAAAAAAAATGGAGAACATGTAGATGATTCGGGGTCTTAATAGCTTTTATGTTGTTAGATTTTTAAAATAATTTTTATATATTGTTTGACTTTGCTCTTGTTGTCTTGAATTTTTTTCAGACTTACCTAGGTGGAAGAACTTAAAAGGCATCTGCTTGTGTGTTTGTGTCAAAAAGTGGCATACGCTACCAGAGGTTGTCTTTTCCAAAAAAGTGTCACCCAGAATTCATTGAAGGAAAATACATTTCAATAGAATCCAAATAATAAAAAGAAAACACACAGAAGTCGCCGTTGCTTGCCTCTGGTCTCCAGAGGTGCCCTCAAAACACTCAGCCATTGCAACTGCTTTTTTCTCTCCTCAGAGCGTCACCTTTGCACAAACCTTACAGTTATTATTCTTCTAGCCTGTCCTAGATTAAATGGCATCTGTTTTCCCTTCCCAAAGGACATGGAGTGCTGAGGCCCCACAGCATGTGATTTAAAGAGAGATCAGGCTGACCCTAGATTCTGAGCAAAGCAGCATGAACCATCTTAAACGTACACTTGTCATTGCTCAACTTCTATGTAAATCCTCAGATGCCTCAGTGATAGTTTTACATATATAACACACACCTCCTGGGAGACCTCAAAAGAAGTGGAAGCCCACATTGGCAGCAGCAGTAAGACCTGGAGAGACGTGATCAGGAGAAATGGACCCCCTGATCTGAACTTGAGTGGTGTTCTGTTATTGGACTTCTGTGCTTATCACGGGCTGTCCATAACAAACACCATGTTCAGACATAAAGGTGTCCACATGTGCATTTGGAACCAGGACATCTTAGGCCGCAGATCAATGATTGACTTTGTATTTATGTCATCAGATTTGCGGCCGCATGTCCTGGACACTCAGGTGAAGAAAGGGGCAGAGCTGTCAACCTATCACCATCTGGTGGTGAGTTGGCTCTGATGGTGGGGGAGAATACCAGTCAGACCGGACAGACCCAAACATATTGTGAAGGGTCTGACAGAGTCTCCTGTCAGAGGGAGCTTCAACTCCCACCCCTGGGAGAGCTTTAACCATGTCTCGGGGGAGGTGGGGACATTGAGATCCGAGTAGGCCATGTTCCACACTTCTATTGTTGAGGCGGTCAACTAGTGCTATGGCTGCAAGGTGGTTGGTGCCTGTTGTGGTGTCAATACTCGAACCCGCTAGTGGACATGAGTGGTAGAGGATGCCGTCAAGCTAAAGAGGGAGTTGCACCAGGCCTCTTTGGCCTTTGGGACTACTTAAGCAGCAGACAGGTAGCAGCAGGCCAAGCGGAGTGCAGCTAAGCTTCGCCGAGGCAGATCCAAGCAGTTTGGTGAGGCCTAGAGAACGTCTTCTGAATGGATTCAAAATAATTCTGTATCACTATCTGACGCCTAAGGATGGGGAACACAGGCACACAGGCACGCTTAAGGGACTATGTCTCTTGGCTGGCCTGGGAACACCTTAGGATCCTCCTGGAAAAGTTGGACGAAGTAGCTGGAGAAAGGGAAGTCTAGATAAGTTGCTGCCTCTGCGACCTGATTCCAGATTAGCTGTGGAAAATAAATGGATGATAATAAATGTAATAATAATAATAATGATAATAGTAAATGCTTAAAAACCTATATTTTGTAAATTACGTTTTAAAATATTGTAAAATATTTATGGTAATATTATTTACATATTTAGAGGTAATAAAACAAGCTAGTTGAGTGTTACCCCATTGTCATCAAAACTCAGATGTCATCTTTTTTGCTGACCCTTGAACATAGGTATTATACTAATTGGAATGTCTTTTTTTCTTGTCATAAATCTTTTTTAAATGAACGCTTTATCTTGTTTTGTGGCAGATAAGATGCAGCAGTGACTCACAGGTGTCAAGAGGATGCTGATACTGCTTTGAAGCTGTTTTTCCACACAGAAGTGCCTTTGACAGTTTTGAAAAAAATTGTACTTAGAATTTAACACTCTGTCAAACAAGGCATTGATGTTATCAATGCCCTTTTTGTGATTGTTGTGTAACGTAGATTTTCTGCACCTTATATTCTAGACTAAATAAAAGAACATTGGGACATATTTGAGTTTAACTTTATGTCTTTACAATTACTCATTTTGGACCTCTAATGTTGTACCTGGATTTGCCTCAAGATGGTGACACGCAATGAATGAGATTCACTGCAGATAAACAATTCTACATTGAAGTGGGATAGCACAACGTCCCACCTGAAAAGACCCCTTTTGTTGAAAAAAGAAAAAAATAAACTTATAAAAAATTATTTTTTGCAAAATGTTATAACTTCACAACTATTTTTTAAGTTCACTCATTCCTACATATTTTTTAATTAATAACAACTCTATAGTAGAACGCTACAAAATGTTTCTCACTGTTCTTGGTTCATTTTGCAAATTGGAGACTTGTTCTTGAATGAACTCTGCTGCGCTTACTCGGCGTCAGTCGGCCTTTCTAAAGTCATGTGATTCGGCTCTGTGTATCACGTGATTGTCAGCTGACTGAATCGCGGATGTAAATCAAAACATGGTGGATTTACTGAGCCAGTTATCTGTACCAGAGTGTATAAGGGTGAGTAATTTTAAGGCGAAGGGAAAAGTGAGTATAAAACATCTTTGAGGTTTTTATACCAAAAAAAAAACATATTTTTTCTGGTGGTGTAACGGAACTGACGCTCCCTTATACTGTAAACTCACTTGTGTTCTACCACATTTTTTTTAATCACGTATCCTAATTGTAGCGATGTTCAGTTGCTAAATAAACTGGTGACTAAGTAGCTTACCCGATGAAGCACGTACGAAATTGAATCGGTTGCTTCATTTCAGCTGTCATTTTGCGGTATTAAATGGCCATTTTGTATCTATCAAATTCTATCACCCGTATATGGTTACAAACTCGGAAACAGACCTACCTTTATATGTGATTTATTAATGCGAGTGTACACGAAATAAAGCACCTGAATAAAAGAAGACCACGTGCAAATGACAGATTATGTTAACTGATAAACTCGGCGAAGCAAAATCACATTGAGGAAATCGGTGTGGGAAATGAAATATTAGAAAAATATTTACAGGAATATAAAAATAGAAATAGAAAAGTAATAGAGGAATAAGAAAATTAAATATGACAAACTATATACACATAATAAAATGAAATAAGAAATAACATAAAATGGCACTGCACATGAGTTATTGAGTCCTGGGGTGGTACCTAGGATGCTGCATCAAACAGTCTGATGGCTGTGGGGAGAAATGACGTGGGAGCGCTTCTTCCTGCACTGAGGATGCCTCAGTCTCGTACTAAAGTTGCTGTCTAGGGCCTCCACAATGTGGTGCAGAGGACGGGAGGTGTTGCTCCTGATGAATGTCAGCCTGGCCAACATCCTTCTCTCCACCACCTCCTCGATGGAATCCAGGCTGCAGCCCAGGACAGAGCCAGCTCTTTGAACCAGCTTGTTTAGTCCCTTCCTGTCCCTGTCTGTGCTTCTTCCCTCCAACACATGATGGCGTAAAACACTACTGAGGCATAAAGTGTCCTGAGGAGAGCCTTGCTCACCCCGAAGGACGTTATCGATTATAACCTGAAGTGCTTTGTTTTGCAGGGTGCAGCTGTTCTGTTTTAATTCTAAAGATGTGTAAAAATCAAACAACCATACTGATATCAAAAAGTAACTTAACTTTTTAACAGATTAAATACTATAGTGCAATGATGTTGCTGACTAGGGTAATCCCAAAAGAAAAGGATAGTAAAACAGCTCTGAAAAATAGAAAAGTAAAACCAAATAAACAAAAAGTTTATGTCAAAATAGATAGGCTTTATAGATATCCTGAAAAAGAAAGAAAACCAATTTATTGGAAAAAGAATAATTTTTATATATTCTGTCCTGCATCATGCTGTTGTGTTCAGCTGTGTCACAGGGTAGTGGATGGACTGTGTGGGCAGCAGCCTCCAAGCAGGGCAGAGTACAGCAGCACTTGGACTTTGGAGGAATGGACAGAACTTAACAAGTCCCTGATCACACTTTTTCACTTGGCAGCACACAGCAACAGTTGTGATGAAAAGGTTAGTGAGTCCTAATATACTAAACCCAAGATGATTTCGTCCTATTTGACCATTTTTAAATAATTACTGCGTTTTCAACATTTAAATATAATATTTTCCTGAGAATGAAGATGGTTATAAGATGCACTCACATGTGTATAAATATAATGGTGTTCTGTTTTTGTTCCTGGGTGTGTTCAGGCTGTAGCAGTCCTGTCAGATGTGGACAGTAGCCATACAAAGGCTGTCCTGAGTGTGTTGACGGCCAGGCGAGAAGAGATCCACATGGCCCTGATAAACAAAACCAATTCTATCTCCTTTGCTGCTTTGCAGGACTTTGACTGGCAGCTCAAGGTAATGTTACATTCTTTGTTTAATTTTTAGGATAGCAATTATTACTAATTATGTAATAAAAGCAAGCTTAAGACTAAAACTGTTGCAGCTCCATGTGCTTACAAATTTGAAAATTCAGATAATTGGAATATTGCCTGAGATCACCAAATATCAGAATTAGCAAAGTTACAACAAAAATGCTCTTTTCATGTCTGTGTAGATTTTCATTCATCCAGGTCATGGTTATCCAGTGGTTAATGTCTGTGTTAATCTTCTCCTTAGAAGACCTTATCAGTTTAAACCTGACTGGGAGCAGAGCTTGAAAATATAGTCTGTGTGATGTCTGTGTAGGTTCTCAGTCATCCAGGTCATAGTTATCCGAGAGAAGATTTTGTGTTCATCTGGACTTTTCAATTTTCTTTTTGGAAAACGTTTTGCCTTCTATCCAAAAAAGGCTTCATCAGTTCTGATCAGGTTAGGTGTAGAGCTTGAAGATATAGCCCTTGGTCCTAGCCAATGGTCCAAAAGGGCTATATCTTCAAGCTCTGCACCTAATCTGATCAGAACTGATGAAGCCTTTTGGAGAGAAGGCAAAATGTTTTCCAAAAAGAAAATTGAAACGTCCAGATGAACACAAAATCTTTTCTCGGATATAGTCTGTGTGGACCATTGTAATGCTAATGGACTGGATGGTTACCTTAAAATCGTTAACCTTAGCCTGCTAATGATTTGGAGTCGTTAGCAGGGTCGTTCACCTAGTTTTTGGTTTAGGTGCTTCCCCTAGGACCCCACAGGACCCCACCAGCTCCTACAGAAAAAGGTTATACATCTTCAGAAACTAAAAAAGGAGCAAGCCATTGACAGACCATAATACTACCATTTATATCCAGGAGAAGCCATTGCGTGCATTGCGTGATAACAGCCCTAACATCAACCTAGATCTGCATCATGTTGGACCTCCGCTTGAACAACACCTACTTTAAATACAGAGAGGGCCTCTTCAGGCAGACACGTGGCTGTGCAATGGGTTCACCGTTTTTTTCAATATTTGCCAATATCTAAACAGAGGAGGTTGAAAAGAAAGCTCGTCATCCTTCACAGCTACTGTCCCAAGCCACTGGTTCAGAATTGTGGATGACACCTGGGTCAAGATTCTAACAAAAGAATTAGAAGCATTCCTAACCCTTCTCAACAAAAGGGATGATTATGTCAAATTCATCAGGGAAGGTGTAAAAAAAGACAGTCTGGCCTACCTGGACTGTGCAGTTACAATCAAGGAGGACAGAACAGAAACCTCAGCATTGAGGTCTACAGAAAACCTACACACACAGATCAGTACCTTCTATTTGACTAACACCACCAGCTGGAACATAATTTAGGTGGTAATAAGACCTTGCAACATAGGGCTAAAGAAGTAGCCACCACAACCCAAAGGAAGAAGGAACACATCATCTTACAACAGCACTCAGAGCATGTGGTTACCCAGATTGGGCCTTCACAAAGACCTCGAAAAAAGCAAGACGCAGAGACGAAGCAAAGAAGAGGTAAAAAATAAACATCACCGCGTTTCTATCCACTGGCTGGCTGGAGCTTCAGAAAAATTCAGGACATTGCAGTACAGATCAAACCCTCCAACACACTCAAACAAAAACGGGCAGAGGTGGGCAATTATTTTGCCTGAAGGGCCACATTGGGTTTTAGATCTTGATGAAGGGGCCAGCCCCCAAATGAGGACTGGAGGTTAACTAAAATATGTGCTTGATGGATTATTAATATATTAGACTATTAACATGGACTAGAACATGTTAGCATGCTAAGTGAAGAGGGGGGTTGAACTTCTTTCTAAACAATCAAGCTAACAACCTTCTTAATTTGGCTTGTGAAAACCTGTTGTAAAGGCTGTGCGCGCCGGATTAAACAGCTCATCGGGCCACATGTGGCCCCCGGGCCTTAGTTTGCCCACCCCTGCCCTAAGGACAAGATACCAAGACAAAAACAAATACAAGTAACTGTACCTTGGCGAAACTAAACAGCCACTCCAAAAACAAATAGCCCAACACAGAGGTGCCATTTCTCAGGACAGGACTCAGCAGTCCGCCTATACCTAAAGGAAAGAGGACACTCCTTTGAGGGCAGTCAAGTACATGTACTAGCCTAAGAAGATCGTTGGTTTGATAGAGGTGTGAAGGAAGCCCTTCACATGAAGTTGGAAAAACCATCCTTAAACAGAAGTGGTGGACTTGGGCACTTTCTTTTGCCTACGTGCAATGCAGTCCTCCACCCTTTCTGTCAACAAAAAAGTTCAGATTGTTTCAACAGACCTGGTAACACATTGCTATGTGAGCCAGCAGACAAAGGGGAAACACCCAAACAGAAACTAGGTGAACAACCCTGCCAGTGACTCCAAGGTGACCATCCAAATCATTAGCATGCTATTGTTAACAAGTGACCATTGTCAAAGAAATCACTTAATCCAGGTTTGAGTTTGCTGTGGTGGTATGAGTTTATTTTAAAGTATGCCAGCACACTGGTGAACTGACAAACACAAAGCTGGTCTGAGTCTGTGAGCTGACCCATAGCAAAGAAAAAAGTGGACATTTATACAGGGGAAACAAAACAGAGATAAAGATGGGAGACAAGAGCAAAGAGAGACCAAGAATTGATAAGTCTTGGTGGGTGGGAACAAATGATCTGAGACATTCCCGACATATAAAACTGGCTAACATCAAAGGTATTCTAATAAACAGTGACCTTTCAAATACAAGACATTGAACACATATTAAAATACTAATTATTTGTGGTCAGGGGTTAATTAATAAATCTAATCAACCATATTAATATTTGACATGAGAAGAAACATTTTTCAAGTAAAATTGATTTTGGTATATGAACTAAATCAATATATGTACACAAACCAGCCTATAAATGTGATCATTTTCATCACTGAGTGCTAAAATAAGAAAAAGTACCCTTTAATAAAGTGCCACAGATGATGATTTATGCTAAAAAAATTCACATTATTGTGTATTAATCTTTCCTTTTCTGCTGATGATTTTGACTTTTTCTTTTTTTGCACTGGTATTTGTACCAATAGATACAGCATCAATAGACACACTGCCTGTTACATCAGGTTGAATTTTATCTCTTAAATTTCCTGTTTCTTTGCTTCTACAGCTTGCTGTTTCCAGTGATAAGATGGCATCTCTTCATCTTCCTTTGTTAAGCCTCAATTTCACTGTAAAAGAGAATGGTATTCTTCAGCCAGTCACCATGGAGATGGACAGAGAGGAGTTAAACATGCTCATCAGTTCATTAGATGCTGCCAATAAGGTAGAAGACACACTTTAAAGTCTGTGAAATTGTTGTTTTAATCATTAAACTCAGCTTTTACAGGTTCTCAATATAAAAATATTAGTTATGAATTTAAAAATTCCACATGCAAGTATGTTGAAAGCTAGGTATGTTCTTAATATGTCACTATGAAACAGCAAAAAGCACATGCAGTATGCATATGTGCACTGGTGTGAAAAGTGTGCATATTTATGTCTTTGCTTGTTTGCGACACACATTTCAGATCATCAAAGAAAATTTAAGAATACAGTTTAAGCAAATATAAAGTTCACCTAAAAAATACTTGATAATCTTTTTTTAACAAGCTGTGGACAATTAAATTGGGTTGGATTTGAAGCATTTTTGTAACTTTACCGATCTGGAGGTAATTAAAAAATAAAAGCCTGTTTAAGGCTTTTTAAGCCTTTAAATCAGTCGTATTTATTTTCAGATTTGTATTTTTTGTAGTTCTCTAGTTTTTTGTAGTTTTGTAGAGCACGGCCCAAATCCCTTAAAATTCAGAGAGAAACCCCCTTTTAACTACTAAATGAACTGGCTCAATAAAGGTTATGCACGGTTCAGTGCCCACTATCTTAAGCCACCTTAGGTCCTGAGGACATCCCCCTTCACTGACTATGCATTTACAAACATTCAAAAATAACATCAAATTTATACTGATCCCTAAAATTCTAAACATTATTCATCTTAATAGTCTATAAAGTCTGCACAGTTGTGACCCTCCTTTGTCCTCGGCTTTTTTACTGGGTCAGGAAAAACCTCAAACACTCCTTCTGACAAAAAGGAAACCTGAAGGGGAGCCACAGTTGAAGGATCCCCATGCCTGCGGACATGCAATGGAGGCCACATACAATAGGGCAAAAAAGCATTTAGTCGGTCACCAATTGTGCGAGTTCCCTCTTTCAAAATGATGACAGAGGTCTGTATTTTTCATCATAGGTACACTTCAACTATGAAAGACAGAATGTGAAAAAACAAATCCAGAAAAATCAAACTGGATTTTTAGAGAGTTTATTTATAAATTTCTGAGTAAAATAAGTATTTGGTCAATAACAAAGGTTCGCCTTAATACTTTGTAATATAATCTTTGTTTACAATGACAGAGGTCAAACGTTTCCTGTAGGTCCTCACCAAGTTTGCACACACTGTAGCAGCTACAGTGTAGCTGGTATTTTGGCCTTTTCTTTCGTGCAGATCCCCTCTAAAGCAATGTTGCTTTGGGGCTGTCGCTGGTTCAGCTTGCTGATGAAAGGAGGTTTTTTGCTCAGAGTCTTGCGATACATGGCCCACTTCGTGCTTTCCTTAACACAAATCAGTTGTTCTGTTCCCTTGCAGAAGAATAGCCCCAAAGCATGATGTTTTCTCCCCGTGCTTTACATTAAGTATAATGTTTTTGGGATGCAACTTATCATTAAAAAATAAATAATAATAATAATAATTTTGGTCTTATCTGACCACATAACATTCTCCCAATCCTCCTCTGGATAATCTACATGGTCACAGTCAATTTTTAGACGGGCCTGGACATGTGCTGGCTTAAACAGAGGGTTACGTCTGCTACTGCAGGATTTGATTCTCT
>CAAE01010112.1:87000-107349 GCA_000180735.1 Tetraodon nigroviridis | reverse complement strand
GAAGGTACGCTTAAGATCGTCCCGTCCTTCACCAGTGTCGCTGGAGAGAGCTTCCTGTTTGATTTTCATGAACCTGCCCATGTAGCCGCGAAACACGGCGTCGCTACGCTCGTCAAAATGCCACACCTCTACGATCTCACCGAGCCTGTAGCCCAGAGAGAGAGCCTTCTTGAGCTCTTCCGTGACCCAGACGCCCGTGAGGGTCTGGCCTCCTCGTCGTGCTGGCAAGCCCCCCGCTGGTTGTTGTTTTCTGCGCAGGTGCGGCAAAGTGTGAAAACCAGCTTGCCTTTAGAGGTTTTGTAGGGGAGCAGCGGGATGTAGAGCCCCCGAGGAGGATACACGACGGCTTTGATGAGACCGAAATAGCTCTCGGGGTCTCCAAAGTCCTTGTGCACGATGACGGGGTGACCTAGGGGGTAATCGCACGTGCTGTTTACATACGGATAAAGCGAGGTGACGTCCACGTAGAGCACCTTCTCATCCGGCGCGGCCGTGTGTCTCAGGACGTAGGCGCAGGTCCTCCCTCCGTAGAGAGCCTGGCGCGGGGAGAGAGGCTCGGGGAAATTGCGCTCTCTGAGAAAGCGCATCAGTCCAGAGTCCCTCTTTTTCATCCTGTCCCAATTGTGCTCTCTCATGACGTGCACGCGCACACCGTGCACAGACTTTAACGTCTGAATTCTGTCTAGGGTAGCCCGGTGCAGCTCCTCGTACGGAGCGCCCGTCAGAGGGCAGACGGAGGTGGGGTCGAAACACCTGGGACAACCGTGATAAAAACACCCCAGAAACTCCCACGCGTACTCCACGCCGTCCACCACACAATAACCGTCGACAAAGAAGCGGCCAATCTTTCTCTCGCCCCCGTTGAGGGCGTGCTGGATGTAGAGGCCTTTGGTGTGGGAGACCCACTCCAGCCATTGGATTCCGGCGTGCGAGTATCTCTTACACTGCAGCCTGTAATCGTCGGGGGAAGGGATGGCTAGCGTGTTGGGGGAGAGAAAATTGGACGCAAACACCTTCATGCACGCGGAGGCGATCGTGATTCTGCTAAACGGATCCACGCCCGTGACACGCAGAAACTCCTCTCTGAACCTGACGCAGCCCGTCAGAAGAATATCCACGTCGGTCCTGCAATAGCTAACGGCCTCTTTCTTAAAATCAAAGACGCCCTCGAGGGCTTCTTCTTCGTACCACTCGTAAAACTTGGTCACCTCGGCGGGCGACATGCGCTCCACGCCGTAAGCGCTGGGGGGAGGATACTCCCCCACATAATTCAAACGCTCCTCCGAGCTGAATTTGTGCGGGAAATAACCTTTGGACAGATCCTCAAAACCCAGCGCTTTAGGCATAGCGCTGAGACGCATGGTCAGGAAGGACAGAGAGTCTATAAACTTCAGCCGAAAGTCACGATCCTGAAAGCAGAGAGCCTTGCTGCCCTGCAGGATTATCTCAGGCTTCAAGCCCATCCGCACCATCCCTCGAAGGATGAGGTAACCGTCAAATCCTCTAGAGTTGTGGGCGATGAAGACCGACCCCCGAAACAAAGGCCTCCTGAAGCGCGTGAGAAAAGCTTCCACGCAATCCAGACCGTACGCATTCCACTCTTCTCCAGACAACGTTTTGGTGCATACCAGAAAAGGCACGTGCGTCTGCGCAGCGTCCGCAAAAGTCTCAAAATCGTAGAAAACAAGCTTTTGGTTATGCTCTGGCTCGAGAGGGAGGGTCTGTATGTAACACCGGTGAGGGATTGCATCAGCATCACTGCCTGCACCTGCATCACCACCACCTGCAGCATTAGCCGCGATGATGCTAGCATCGTCGGGGGGAGGAGGAGGATGGGCGCTGAAAAGTCACCCCGCAGATTTTGCATCTCCCAGCGGGGCATTTATGCCCGTCGACGCCGGTGGATGCGGGGATTTCGTACAAGAGTTTGCATTTCGAGCATCTTTTACGCCAGGTCGCAGATACTTACAAACCGCCCCTGTCTGAGTTGTTTTTCTGCGTGTTTAGACAAGCACCAGGGCGAATGACACCATTTGTTGCAGCCCGAGCATAAAACTGCACTCTTTTTGAATTTGGGGCAGTCTGGATGGTTGCAGACTGCGCAGTGGCCCTTGCAGGCGTGGCGCTCGGGTTTGGAGTAACCTTTGTAGCAGTAATGACACATGTAAGGTTGCCCCAGAAAGCCTGTGACGTTTTTAACGCCGTAATAGTGGTCCTCTGACAGGTAGAGATAGAGAGGCTGATCGGATTTGGGGGAGTCGGTTTCAAAACAGGCCAGAGGACGGTTTTTCTCACGTCTGTTTAAAACCACAATTTTGCGACTCACCACCTCTTCGAATTTATGAATGTCGGCGAAGCTGAACGGGTGTCTGGTCGTCCAGCCCGGCCGCGTTCTGCAACCTTCTGGCCAAATCGTTCACCCGCGCGTCCGGGAGCCGGGGTTCCAGCAGGCTGGAGAGGCTGACGGCGAAGCACAGCTGGTTATCAGAGTTGTGACACACGTGAAGGAACCTGGCTTTCTTTCTGACAATTTCTTTATCCAACAACGTTTCCATCTTTCTCCGCGCACCCCCTCGTTGATTTCGGGCTATTTGAACTATAATTTCCAACCCCTCGTTATCCATAACACCCGCGTTAGACTGGATTAACTGATCCAACGCGCTTTGAAACTCGCCCGTGACAGCGTCTGCGCTGTTGTGTGTAGATGAGAGAGCGGTGATGGCTGGCGTTTTCGCTCGTTATCTCCAATTGAATTCGATCTCCGGGTCTAGCCTCTGAGATCGTGGCATCTGCTATATTTTGGATGCTAGCCATAACCCCTCGGTAGAATGTGGCGTAATCGTTTGCGATTTCAGGCACTGCATTAAAACTCCTCAATTCTATGTTATTAAAAGTGTCCCGCTGGGTGCGCCTTACAGCACCCCCGCCCCCATACTGCAACGCAGGCTCTCCCCCTGCGGACCCCCCAGGGCTGTGAGCGTCGCGATCTGATGATGATGAGACGGACGCGGCCTGCAGATTATTTAAAGCCGAATTCAACGGACGAATGTAAAATGTTTGGGGGTGTGTAGAATGAACCGTTGTTGCCAGAATTAGACCGAAGTCGATTTAAGGCTTCGTTAAGCGGTTGAAAATAATTGTCCGGATTCACCCCCTGGTTATTTTGGAGGGAGTTGGATCTATTTTGATTGACGTCATCCGCGGAGGCAGCGCCCGATTGGCGCTGCGGCTCATCCACAATCGCTGCTAATTCGGGCAACAAAGACTCATCCATCGTTGTTTTATTTATTTTTAATACGATTCAACCCTGCCTGAAAAAAATATATAACGGGTTTAAACAGAAACAGAAATTTAAAAAAAAAACAAAAACCAAAAGACAATCCACAGTCGACGTCAAAGATGCTCTGCCAGCAGATCCATGTAAGTTTGGGCAAACGTCTGGGCTTTTCTCAGCATCTCTATCACCTCACGACGGTTGCGTCTCGCGGATCTTGTTCTTCTGTGACGGTGATCTGGATGTGAGAAGAGAAGTCTGTTATTAAAAGGTGATTTAAAGAAAAAAAAATAAATAAATTTTAAATAAAACTGCATTTTTTAAACAAAACACTAGAGGGCGCTAGAGGCCTCATTTCCCCCCCCCAATTGCATTTTTTAAACAAAACACCAGAGGGCGCTAGAGGCCCCCCCCTTACCTTTTGGGTGTTACCACTCCCAGGCAGTGGGGGCGCTAGCATACCTGTTTGTCACCGTAGAGTGAGAAAATGCAAACCCCGCCCCTCAGATTTCCGTTAATGGAAATGTTTACAATGTACAATGTTTATGACTCAGAATTGTGCGCATTACTTCGTATTTATGTATGTGTGTGTAGAAAAACTTACGCCGAACAGGGCTATAGCCGCTCCACGGCTGTTGCTGATGTTGTTGGCGGTGCGGCTCCTCCTGCTGCTCTCCGTCTGTGGTTTCGGCCTCCGCCTCGCTGAGCGGGGCCTGACTCGGCGATGGCGGAGGGGGTGGTGGTGGTGGGAGCTCAGGGGTCGCCCCGGCCGCCGGCCGCTGTTGCGGGGATAGCGGTTGATCTTCGGCTTCGCTGGCGGAGCCTTGCCGCGACGTATCCTCGGTCAGATTGATCAAGATACGATTGCGCAGCAGGGGCGCCACGAAAGCTACCGATGTTCCGGCATCCGACACGCTTGAGGCGCGTGCCCAGACCTCGGCGTTTTGCGTTAGGCTGGGGAGAACTGAAAAAAAAACAGACGTAAAAACACAAATAAACGCGAAACAGTTTTGTGTATAACACGCAGGTTTTAACATACCGTAATCGGATTGCGTGAATCCAATGATAGGCGGCGGAGAAACGGTGCGGTCTGAAAAAAAAAGACATGATTACTGTAAGAGTATTGAGCAATAGGTTTTTAAAAAAAAAAAAAAATAGCAGGGGATTAACCTACATCCTTCGCCACCGGGTGCAGGCGTTAGCGCTATTTGCGCTAATTCAGCATCCTCTACAGATTCGTCTATAGCCAAATTAAAAAAAAAAGAACATCATGTAAAATATATTTTATTTGTTTTAGAAAAAAAAAGGGTATAAATATTAACTCACCCCAGCCAGAGTTGTATCCGTGCTGGCTCAATCGTTGAAGCTGTTGGGTCGAAATGGCCCGCCAGTGAGGCCCTGGAAGCCCTGGAAGCCCTGGAAGGCCTGGAAGGCTTGGAAACCCTCTATAACCAGAGTTTTCCGGCAGGTGCTGGAAGCACCTGGGGGTTTGCAGGCTTGGGTCTTCAACAACGAAATGATTGCTCATGTCTGGTGTCTGCTGGTGGTTGGTCACAGCGAAGGCTGATTGGAGATCAGGCTAAGCGGCTGTTTCGATGGTTGGCTGGCGAGTGAGGGTACATGCCCCCCAAACGCCCCTTATTTAAATAACTTGGGGTGTAAATTCTACTTGTCTGCGCGTCTGTGCTGATAACGCTTTATCTCTCCGCATCCTCCAGATCTCCGCTGCGTTGTCATAAAACCCGTTTTACGAATATACGTTCCCGGGCTTTTGTTTCAGCTAACTAACTAACTACGCTGGTGAGTAACTGCATTTTTTTCTTTTAACAATGTTAGAAGAAAAATAAAAGACTGGCTTGGTTTTTAAAACTATGAATGGGGTTTTTTTCAAAAACAAACAAACTTTAAAACCAGAAAAGCTAGGTTAGACGCATGCACGTGTGGGGGGTAGTTTCTGCATGACCGCGTGGCTGGGGATCAGCCTTAACACCTTCGGGTCTGGCATGCGTTTTGCTCTAATTCGCAGACTGATAGTCGAACCCCACACACACACACACACACACACACACACACACACACACACACACACACACACACACCACACCCACACCCACACCCACCCACACACACACACACACACACACACACCTTGATGTTTTTAAAGGTTTTTGATGGTTCTAATGTTTTTAATGTCGGCTGTGTACTTTTCGTGTGTTACTCTTGTCAGAAATGAGATGTTTTTTTGTCCCCTTTGGAAAAGGGGTTAAAGTTTTTACATCGCATTCTCCTTTCATATGTTTTTTCCACCCGTGTTGTCTTTTGTGTTTTGCGTTGTGAGCACCCTCCGTTGTCTCGGCTCAGCGGCGCTAAAATAGGTGCTTTTTCCAACCTTCTTTTAACAACAGCGATAGAACTCTATTTAAAGACATAATTTGGCTCACGACAACAACAGCATTCAGGGGACTTTCTCAAGCATGTTTCAGAGAAAAGAATCAGATGAGTTAAGTTTACAGCAGACCCCAACTTGTGCACTGGGTCACGGGGTCGGTCTTTTACACCTTCGGGTCTGTCTTGCGTTTTGCTCTAATTCGCAGACTGATAGTCGAACCCCCACACACACACACACACACACACACACACACACACACACACACACACACACACACACACACACACACACAGAGACACTGCATGTTTTTAAAGGTTTTAAAGGTTTTAATGTCGGCTGTGTACTTTTCATGTGTTACTCTTGTCAGAAATAAGATGTTTTTGCCTCCTTTCATTTGTTTTCCAGCCTTTTTGTCTTTTATGCTTTGCGCTGTGAGCACCCTCCAATGTTACGGCTGAGCAGGGCTAGAAGTCTTTATTTTAAAGACAAAATCCCAGTTCACAAGTACATAGGGGGGAACTTTATTTCTTACAGGCATTTTTCAAAGAGAAAAGCTATGCTAAGCTGAATAGCTAACTCTAACTTTTGTAAACCGACACGGCCTAGCGGGGGGCCTCACACCTTGGTTGTTGAATGAGTGAAAGACATGCCCTTTTTCTTCCTTTTACTCTTCTCTTAAAATGTATAAAAGATTGCCTTTTGATTCACCCCCCGTGATTGTTTGCTTGTTCCCACGGTGTGCTTGTCCAGAGCTATGACCCCCTTCCTACCTGTCATAAATCAGCTAATTGGTCATAACCTTTTAACCGGACACCTGGACCCATGTCCGGGGACATAAAAATCCTGTCCATCCTGTCCTATCGCCATAAAACGATAAATTTCATTGACAGGACACCTGGACCCATGTCCGGGGACATAAAAATCCCCTCCGTCCTGTCATAAATCCTTAAAAACGATAAAAATCCCACCGGACACCTGCACGGACGTCCGGGGGGCCATAAACCCCCCTTTCGGTCATAAAACCATAAATCATGCATTTTGATCGAAGGTGTCCCCTATTTTCTCTCAGGGTCACCAGAGCACCTGGACTCAATGACCTCACAGGATTTGTCTGGTTTCAAAGGTGAAAGAAGAAGACCGGCCATCGGGTTGGCTTCAGTCTGACCTCCTGTGAGAGCCGTCTCAGTGTTCTGCTGCTTCAGGGATTCACATTCCTGCTCTTTTATACAAAACAGTGTTTTTTGTTTCGTTTTGTTGTGTATTTTATGTATGTATGTTCCGTGATCACTTTAGACAATAAAACATTTTTTTTACATCTTTGTGTGTGTGTGTGTGTGTGTGTGTGTGTGTGTGTGTGTGTGTGTGTGTGTGTGTGTGTGTGTGTGTGTGTTAAACTGACACACATACTTTGTCAGAACATGAATGGAGTTAATGGAGCTATCTCTGAATAAACTACAGAGTTTTAGGGGACTTTTTTGGGCATCCTGATAGATTTACAGTAATCCAGTCTTGGGGAAACAAAGAGATGAATGTGCTTCTCAGAGACATCTCTAAGGTAAGGATAGGTCTGACTAGGTCCCTGACGGGTTGGAGTGTCACCTATCACACACACTGCCTTCACTCTGCTCTGCGGTGTACCAGAGAACACCCTTAGGTGCATGACGACCAGCAGCCCCACGGAGTGTAGCTCCTGGTTGTCCATAGTGGAGTACGCACACAACTTCCTGGTGTCGTCAGCATCTGGAGTGTCACCCTTAATGGCATCACTGGGCTATAAACCGCTACTTTTTGGCCATCAGGGAAAGGAGGCTACTGTCCCATCCATGCGGGCCCACCTCTGCTGCTGTGAGCAGGTGTGGAAGCAGGTGCATACAACCCTTTGGACTCCTTCGTCCAGGTTCAGAGGCAGACGAAGGCAGGGTCTGGCTAACCAATGTGGACAGAGGGTCTGGCTGTCCTCCAGGGACCTTACGCTTCAGACCGAGTCAAGGAAGCTGGCTGCATTTTGTGCATTTTGTAGGCTTGTTTGAGGTGGACTGGGTGATCACAGCAGTACACCTAAGGTGCCAGCTTCTCTAAGGGTCCATCCCACCTTCCATATCTTGTGGGTCAAGCCCACCCAGGATGACCTGTCTCCTGCCACCGAGGACCCCCCCCCAACCCCTGCTGGTGTGACTAATTCAGAGGTGGGCAAACTAAGGCCCGGGGGCCACATGTGGCCCGATGAGCTGTTCAATCAGGCCCGCAGAGCCTTTACAACAGTTTTTTGATTCCCCTAATTTCGTTGCCATTTTATTGTCATTTCGCAATGACAATAAAGGACTTATCTATCTATCTATCTATCTATCTATCTATCTATCTATCTATCTATCTATCTATCTATCTATCTATCTATCTATCTATCTATCTATCTTATCTTTTTCACAAGCCAAAATAGGAAGGTTGGCAGCTTGCTTGGTAAGAAAGAAGTTCCACCCCCTCTTCACCTAGCATGCTAACATGTCCTCTCAAGAAGGTGGGGCCAAACATCATCTGGAGCTTCATCCTCCATCTCTAGTTGGAACAATTTCCAGGCTTCTTAACTATTCTGAACAATTCTCATTCAGGGGCCAGCCCTTTCAAGATCAAGATCTAAAACCCAATGTGGCCCTTTAGGCAAAATAATTGCCCACCCCTGGACTAATTGATGGGGCTCCTGCCTACATGGTCTGGCAGACCCAGAACTTACCCTGTGTTTTCTCTCCCGAGGTCACCCTGTGCCGTAGAGAGATTTGCTTTCAGTTCCCATACCTGCACGAGTGAATTTCCTGCACTTCGCCCAGCACGTAGCTGGGTCAGTTTTGGTTTCATTTTTCATGTGTATAGCCACATTGCTTTCTGTTCTGTATTAAAGCTGGTTTTGTACAATTGCGGGCATGCGTGTTCAGTTCTGCGTCTGAGTCCTGCTGCACTGTTCCTGACACCTCCTTTTTAGAATAGAAATTGAATATATATTTATTTATCCCACAACGGGGAAATTGCACTGTACCAGCAGCAATGCAATAATAAATATTAGAAAGAATTTACAGGAGAGGTAAGAATAGAGATAGAATAAGAAGAATAGAATAGAAAGAGGAATAAGAAAATATAAATATGACACACTCTAGATACACATAATAAAATAGGATGGGAAATAGCATATACCGGTATACATATACTTTTGAACATTTGGATCAGCTTGCTGTAAAATACTGACTTTCTCTTGATTTTAAAAGCATTTAATATTGCTGTATAAAGGTTTGATTCCCATGCGAAGAGGTTCCAATATGCCTTTGTATCCTCCTTTCAGCAGAAAATGCTATTCCATGTTTTAGTTAAAGTAAACGCAATGGAATACTTGGGCCCCATCTGACAGCTAGTATCATCTACTCAGAGACATTTCTCTTAATATTAAATTTTGCATTTGCAAATTTTAATTTCAAAGTTTGCAGAGTCTACATGGACCATAGTGGGATTTAAATATACTGTTCAATATGGGGTAATGTGTTGCTATGTGTTGTGACACCAACAAAATTTATACATACAGATGCACGTTTAATTTTTAAAGACTAAAGTTGCAGATCTTCCAATACTTTTAATGACATTTACAAGCACATATAAAGGCCAGAGTAATTAGAAGTACACAGCAGATTACTTAAATTTTCAACAGGAATCACAGCTTTTTTGGATCTCCCTCACAGCATGAACCTGTCTTTTTGGATTACGAGGTGGTGAACTAATCGATAAGCACAACGAGCCAGTCCAACTTGCACATGAGCAATTCAACTACAGTTGTACAGCACAGGATTTACAATATCAAATTTAACTAATCTGGCGGGAATGAAAACTATTTTATGCTATATTACTAGTACAGAACAAACAAACGTGGCTTTACCCTCTCGCCACCCTGTGAGAAGTAATAATTCTGAAAAGTAATTTTAAATTGTTTAATTAAACAAAAAAAAAAGGCTTTTGCCTGATATCAATTAAGTAATCATTTATGCTAATCAAAAGGCCAATTTCAGCAAAGGTGCTCATTGGTCATAAATTGAACCCTTTCAATGACATAGTGTCACTTAAAAAAGATAATACATTCATTTCTCTAGATTTTTAGTTCTACTTTCGAAGTGTTCTTGGGTCAAAGCTAATGAAAAACAAAAACCAAAAAAAAAAAATCACAAGGATTGAACATGCAATTTAAGGTGCAGTTTTTAGATGCTCATTTAACCAAACATCCTTCTTCATACTTGGAAGTTTATGACATTTATGTCAGGTTGTTACACTGATGCATCTGAAAAACATTGAAACTATCAAAGCTTTTCCCGCAGGATGAGCATATAAAGCAATTGTACCCAGGGAAGTCCTGCTCGCTGCTCTCAAGGTCACCTGATGCAATCGAATTCACTTCAAAAATGCCTCCCTTGTGAGGCCTGTTGTTTTTTATGGCAAACTCATGAACAACTGTTTCCTGTTTCCTTGTCTGATTGTGCATTAAAGGTGCGAGAGTTAACTCGGATGTTGACTGGATTCCCATGACTAGCTGCTCATTGGTCATCAGTTCTCCATTGGGTTTGTGATCAACAAAAGGCAAACTCTTTCCGGGGGAAGTGCATTCCTCCTGCTTATCAGCTGCTTCATAAAAACGAGTGCTGGGACAGCTGGCATTGGGTACAAGTGCGCAGACGTTTTGTTCCGTGGCATCAGCACTTGTCTCTACCCCAACAGTCCATAGCTGACGTTCTGATGTTGCTGGGCCATTATTAGTCCCTAAATGACTCGGTGTTTGGTAATCTTCTGTTTCTGGCTCTAATTTTATCATAAATGTTTGCTCACTGTGGGCAGAACCTGAAACATGTTCTTCTAAAACTGCCACTGCAGCTTTAGGTTTAGTTAGGTTGTCTTCTGATACAGCCAGCATGGGTTGATTGGCCTCAATCACCTCCATGTTCTCTCCTGTTTACAAGCAGAGCAAGGAGTGTTAGTGAAATCACATAAATTAAAATCACTTTTCTATAACAGAGAGCAAAAGAGCAACACGAGCAATTACTGCCAGTACAGCCCAAAGATCGAGCAAACTGAACATTCGTTTTGGCAGTGACAAATAAATTGGAGACTTTCTCCAAATTTTTGGGAATCATACGTGATGAATTCAATTTGATGCAGTTTTACTTGTGTCTAGTTTTCAGCGAGTATTTAAGTATTTCTGAAGTTTGTAATTTTGAATGTATTTATGTTGCAAAAAGTTGCTAATATTTACAGAAACATTACAAATATTCCATGTGCAATATTTGGATGCAGCCATCAGTCCAAAAAACCCTTGTCTCTTACCAATTCTGTGTGTCTTCATGTGGCCTTTGAGACTACTCTTCTGATTAAAGAACCTGCCACAGATGTGGCAGCCATACGGCTTCTCCCCGGTGTGAATTCTTAAATGCCTTTCAAGGTGGCCGTGGCGCTCAAAGACCTTGCCACAGTAGGAGCAGACAAATGATTTCTTCTGTCTAAACACCTGAAAAGACCAGCTTCCACTCTGTTGATGGTGGTTCAGCGTGGAGCTCGCCATTCCCTGCACGCCTGCTTCATTGCCTGTCAGCAATTCTGAGGAGCCATACGGTGTCTGAGAGATCACATTATTTTTCATTTCCCCATATGGTTTCCCTGAAAAAGACAATGCACTGCTAGAAGCGTCAACTGGTGAAGGGAGGAATTGAAAAGACATCATAGTTTGTGGTGAGCTGCCAAGATAGTCTGCACCACTGGTCCCTGAGCTGTTTTCTCCTTGCAATCTGGAAATCCACTTTTCGTTGTTTTTGTCCATTGTGAAATTCTCACTGATGCTGTCAGTGTTCAGGGCCTGTTCGGAGCCTCCATTTATCAGTGGCTGGCTGATTTCCTGCTCTGCAGGTTCGCTTTTCATACTCACAGATGGCGTTAGCATGTCCATATTCTTAGCAAGGCTACCATTAGCTGTGTTGCTCTCTTGTTCTGGCTGAAGGTCTGTTTGTGGCTTCTGCTCAGCAGTTTGTCCACACACTTGTGCCTCAGCTGTCCTAGGCAGAATACCTGTTGAAGTAGAAATAATTGTATTAACTTCTAGCTACAGCTAACAACAATGATAATCAGGATTATTAAAATAACAATATCTTAAAGTTTCTTCCAACAGTCTAGCTGACTTTGATAGACTTTGCTGAACACACACACAAAAACATAAAATGCAGAAACAGGCAAAAGTGATATTAGTGTCTGTGATTTGACTTACATCTTATATGAAGCTTCGTGTGCTCCTTCAAGCTGCATTTCTGGTTGAAACGCCTTCCACAGATCTCACAGCAGAAGGGCTTCTCACCTGTGTGAATTCTTTTGTGCCTCTCCAGATGTCCGGCTCGCTCAAAACATTTACCACAATATGAACAGATGAAGCCTTTCTTAAACATCAACCTCTTCACTGTCCTCCTTCGTACTGTGTTATATAAAGTACGATACTGATTCAGGCCTAGCAACCCACGAGTGAAGGTTCCATGCGGAAAGCCCCCCAAGCCAATGGAGGTAGCACCCAATCCAGGGTCCAGAGTGGACTCTGAAAGACACATGGTGGAATTTGGTGCTAAATTTAAAAAATCCAGGTTGTTGCTTTCCGTTTGAGTTTGTGTGATTGGTCTCCAGTGCGTGGTTGATGGTTGGTACAGGGTTGGCAGATCAGGCTGCGTACTGGCTTCATCATTTTCTCCTTTCAAAGGTTCACATTTGACCTGCACTTCAGACAGCGATGGACTGCTTTGGTCCTTATCTCTGCGTCCCACCTCAGGTAACAGCTGCTCAGCAGGTGCGTCAGTCTGGTTACCTGTAAAAATGTAATCAGACTTGTAATCCAAGTCTACTATACACTTGGACAACTTTATTTCTTGTAGAATTAAAAAACAACCATTACTAGTGATGATTCATATTACTGTTATAAACGTCATCTATTTTGATAAATTCTGCACAGAAGTTGTGCAGAGCATTTTCAGATAACAATCAGGATTAACAGTAATACTCTTCTAATATTTTGTTGACCTTCTGATATTTTATACGGAATTGTTTGGGGAGGAATACACACAAACTATATAAATGCAGGAAGGATAATATAATAATCTAAACACACATAGTCATAACTAAATAAAAAGGTTTTCACAGACCTGATCTGATCTGATTGACACTAAACTAATACACCTGGTTCGTGTGCCTGCGTCTTTAACGCGATCTTCCCACTTTGCAGCGGATAAAACGACCCACCGAGACGACTTCACTTCGTTTTGGATGGGATATTTTGTTCCTATACTAATTATTTTACTGGTTCGTGACGGGATCTGCCTCCCAAAACCTCAGATAGTAGCAAAATTCGGTTGTACTAGCCGGGGTTCAGCCCGGAGAGGGCAGTCGCTCATACATCTTTACCACAAAACACACCAAATTAAAATACTTGAAATAACAGGTCAAGAGATGGACCAAAATGATCAACAACAGTACTTCATACGCAAATACATTTGCTTTCAGCAGAAGGGGAAAAAGTGGTTCGGGGTTTAGTTACTCTTTAGTCTGGGGCCATTATGGGTCCCGCATGAGTTGCAACAGTTCTCACAAAAGAACCGATCTCACCATCTCTGCAGCTGTTGTCAGCATTCAGGGGGACTCTCTCCTGCACGGATCTCAGCTCGTTGTGCAGAACCTCGAGGTTCGTCTTGAGCTTTTTAATCTCGCTGTCACGCTGACACACTTCTAGCCGCAGCACTACCATTCCATCTTCAAAAACTTTGGCGATTTCTGCCACGGCAGCTTTGGATAAGGCATCGATTATGGAAGAAATCTGAGCCCGCACATCAACACTGCTCAACATTGTTTCAAAATAATTCAAATATATATATATGTATCAGGAATTGACAAAAAAAATCACGCCAAAGTTCAACAAATATTCACCGAAAAACTAACATATCCCTATTCTTTAATGCGTGCAAGCTAAAGATGCGTTTGCACGTTATTACCCTCACCTAGCTGCAGCTTCTCAGCACAAAAAAGAGAGACGGAAGTGATGACACAAATACCGTAAACTCGGGACAGAGCGCAAACACATATTACCGTACCTAGACCAAAAAAAAAAAAAAAAGTTAACGTTAACGTGCTTTTTTTTTTTTCTCAACAAACCAACACACTTGGTTTGACAAAAGATAAAGTAGGGTTCTAGGATTATTAGTTTTAGTTTTAAACTATACCTAAAAACTGTAAGCGATCTGCAATAGTTGCCGTTTCATCTAATAAACACATTTTGTGTGAATATTAGTAATACACGGTGATGGAATTTTTTTATGGATCCGAGAATAGACTTTGTGTTCCTACACAGACAATGTTTTATGGAATATTTTTAAAAGAGGATGTCACCTTATCAAACCTTATCAAACTATCCCTCATCAGCATTCACTTGCAAATGAATATACAAATAAAAGTGACTAGATGTTTTCCAGTTTAATCATCTGTTAGGTTACCACATTTACAATATATCCCTGATTAATATGGTCCTAGAATAAAGCATATAGATAAAGCTAAAGTTGGATATAGGCCTATAATTTTCTAACATGTCTTGATCAAGTAAGTTTTCTACCCAATCAACTGTTTGTGGCAGACCTGTTGCTAAGTAAAAAACCATTAAGGTGTAAAACAAACCTGCTAATCAACATCAATGTACCCTTCAGTAACGTATTGTAAGATGTCTTAAACATAGATATATTGATTAAAGAGGACATCTCATAAAATCCATAAGCTCACAGGTATTGACGGTATAATTGGAGCTCCCATATAATTCCAGACATATCTTTTTACAGTTGTTGAGACGGTCTGATTGTTTTAGTTGTACTGTTTTTGCAAAACATTGCTGATGCACTACAGCAATGGCAGTATTTTCATTTTTAGTTAAACTCAAAGTCAGATATTTTATTCTTCAAAAAATGACAAGAACTTTGGAACGGCTCAGCTAATCATAAATAGTAAAAAAAAAAAACAAAAAAAACACTTCACTTGAATTGTTATCTAATGATTCATATGATTAAAAAGCAAATTTAAAAGAAATGGGGAAAAATGAGCGTTAGAACAGTTATGATCACATGGCAAATCTGGCTACAGTGCTAACAGTGCAGAAATTGTAATTTAGGAGTTAATACAAGGATATTTTTTTTTTTTTAATTTTAACTACAGTATTGTCTGATGCCCATCTGTAGTAGATAAATAAAATAATATATGAAAGTTGCAAAACCTTTTTATTTACAAGCCTTATAGGTGCATTCTATTCATCATATCTGTTCCATAATATTTACAATTAAAGCACATAATAAATGTATAAAAATGTATACATACTGGACAGTTAATAAAAATATTAATAATAATAATCTTGTTTTAACTGTTAATCAAAACCTAATAGCAATCAATGTTTTGTTTCGCAAAATTTACACAGCAGTTAAAGTGGTGTTTTTAACAATGAATGCAAATTGTCAAACATGTACCCTTACCGTGGTTTAATCAAACATCCAAATTCTCTGTAATAGTTTAAAGTGCCCTGTATCTAAGCACTGTTACACAGTCAGTTTTGGGAGAATACACCATTTAATGCTTTTCATATTTAACAGCCAAATTTATTGCATTTCATTCCCCCAATCCCTCTGCCTCTCCTTTTCATGCTCTTTCTCTTTTCCTCGTCTCATTGTTGCTATAGCAACAGCCTCATCAAAACACATGCTGAGGGGACTGTTCCTCTTCACATCTATCCCCCTCTCTCTCTCACCTCCTATGAGTTTTGGCTTCTCTTTCTCCCTAACCCCCTTGTCTTCGTCTTTCTTATGTTCTCCCTCACAAATGTCTTCTTGCTGCATCACGACTTTCATTAGGGTTTCTTTCCCTTTGTCAGAGTCCAGTCTGTCTCTGACAGAGGGAGTCTGGTACTGCTCCTGCTGCTGCTGGCGGAGGGTCAGGGCTGTGATTCTGCAATGCTGTGGCTTTGGAGGTACTACTGGTACTGCTTTTACTTGGTGAACTTTGGGATGTTTGGAGATGACTATTTTTTTTGTTACTGCTTTTAGGCCACTGTCATGTTCACTTTTTTCTTTGTCTGCTGAAAACCCCTCACTATTGTCTGGACTCCACCTTGTGTCAGTATTGACACAGCATTGAGTTGTCTTGAGCTCCTCTGTCTTTCCTAACATTGCCCCTTTTTCTTCCGTTTCAAGCAGGATCTCAGGTTCTTTAAGCCTTTTGACGGGACTTGATTCCTTAACTGCTTCTGTTCTGACTTCTCTTTCACTTGTCTCTCCCTCTTTAAAGTCCATCTTTGCTGTTTTCATTTCCATCACTTCTAAAACATCACACTGTCTCGCAGATTCATTCTCATTGTGCATGTCTTCTCCATGTTTTGTAATGTCATCTGGAACATCCACGTGATCATCCCAAATATTGCTGCTCTCCTCGCTTTCCTCCATCTGCTCTTCAGGTTCTATATCAGCAACTATGTTCAAGATTCTTTCATCATTTGCACTTGTTTTCAGTACAATGTCTTGAAATACATCCCCTGTTTCTTTGTATCTATGACTTTCTTCTTCATCTCTGTCTTCTGTATCAGCTAGTTCTAGTGCACTTTCAGAAAGGTCTTTTGACTCCCCAAATAAAATCTTCCCAGTTTCTAAGCTTAAACTATCTGCATAATTGCTGTCAGACCAATCAACCACTTCCTTTTGTTTGTTAACTGTCGCGTCAGCCGCAACACCTGATTCTTCATCGGCTGACTCAGGATCTTCGCTACAGCAGTATGTTGATGCCTCTGCTTTGAGAGGTTCTTGTTTGCTGTTGCTGCTTTGGGAATTGTCCACAATGCTGCTGCTCTCCCCAGCTGCAGTTCTGAAAGGGCACAAATGCATTACAGGATGTGAGTGGGATTTTTCAAAACAAATGATCTTTATATTTTGTTAAATTAAAGACAGAAACAAAAAAAAAATCACCTGTAAGAACAAAGCTGACAGAACTACAGAAACATTATGGTTTAGTTTGGTAATTAATGTAGCTAAAAGGAAATAAGAATCACCTTTGTTCCTTATTTTCCAGGTGAGTTAGTTCTTGGTGAATTTTATCATTGTCTTCTCTTCTTGATAACTCGTTTTCCTCCCATTCCTTATTTTCTTCCCTTAATCTTATGTCTATTTGTTTCTGATCTTCAGGTGATTCTATACATGCAGAATGCTCACAACCTGCGTCCTTTGTGATCTGTCCAAGGGCAGGATGGACTTCTGGAGAATATTTGTCCTGTCTTTCAATTTCTGGTTCACTTCCAGATAATTCCTTTAAAAAGAAATCAGATGGCAGGCTTTTGACAAACATGCTCTCCTCATCCTCACTACTGTAATAATCTTCAGCATTATTATCATCATCAGAGCCAGACTCCTCTGGTCCATGAATAGGTGACGTTGCATAAGGCAAGCTGAGGGACTTTATGTGTCGGCTGTGGGTATCAGTACTGAGCATTCTGTGGGATTCTGGTTCAGATATAGACTGTGTGTGCATCTGGTGCTTATCGGGTTGGTGTAGAGGATGACTCTGCTCCATCACTTCATACTCATCATCTGAATGGCCTGGAGGTTCAACAGAGAACTCATGTATCTGGCATGGAAAAAAGAAAATTAAAGGAGTGCTTCTTAGAACCCAAGATTTTTATCTTAAAAAAGTAATCGAATAGATTGAACCTTACACGTTACACACCTGATAAGGGACACTACAGTCCATGTGGTCCAGGACACTGCAGTCCATGTGGTCCAAGAATCCAAAACTATCTTCAACGTAGCCTGACAGTGTCAGGTCATCTTCTTCTACTTCTGTTAATTTGAGGTTGTCTGAAATGTTAGATGCCACTCCTTTATGCTGATTTAGCACTGGTGCAAAATCAGCATCCGTTGATTTCATGACTGTAAATGAAGAAAATATAATTGACATATATGTTACATATCAGAAAGTGCATAATTTCACAGGGTCAAAATTAAAAATAAATGATATTTTATGAATGAATCAAGACATGCATTGCACTATGATACCAGTACATGCATGAATGTATGCATGGACGAATGCCTGAATGGTTGCAGTGATTGATGCAGTGATAAATGCATGGCTGGAAAGATGCATGGACGGTTGGTAGTACAAGTGTGGTGGGAGTAGATTGGTAATGAAATAGATGTAATTACCCATGTATTCATTGGCTTCATCATTGTCTGCGTCATCAGTGATGGCTTTTGCTTCCTCAAAGTCGGTGGGCAGGATTTTAGGTTGCTCTCTGGACCCATTAGCCATCATCATGTCTGAATCATATCCACAATCTTTTTGTTTTTCTTGCTGCGTTTCTTTTGTTCCTTCACTCTTTTCCTCAGTTCGAACACAGGTCTCTGTATCTTCCTCCTTGTCATTTTTTTCTCCCTGCTCATTCTTCATTTTCATCTCCTCTGCCTTTTCCATATCTGTAACATTACCTTTTTCATCCTTATCCCTGCCATAGTGGATGATCCTCTCACCTCCCTCTCGTTGCAACACCCCGAATGCCAGGTTAGTGGTGATGTGCAGGGGTACAGTAACCAGAGTGGGGCCTGTAATGTGCATTGCTGCTCTTCGGCTCACTTTGGCAGAATCTCCTGGGGATCTGCTCTGGAAAGTCTCATGACTGGTAGATTTTAATCCTTCGAGGTCAAGTGCAGTGGAGGGTACCTGGTTCCCTGCACTCCCACTTACTACCCCAGTGCCTCTACGATACGTTACGGCATACTTGCTCCCACCTATGGCACCTGTGAATGCGTTGGTGTCCGATCCAGGCTGGGTGGAGGGGGCCACAAGGGGAGAGGTTTTGTTTTGAGGATTCTGACTAGTGTGTCTGGAACCTGAAGGAAAAATCAATTGAATTGAATTAGTTTTATTACCTAGCAACAGGGAAATGCATATATAGGGAAATGTATACATAGGGAAATGTATATATATATATATATGTTCTGTCATGCACACACACACACACACACACACACAGGTACTGTGCTGGTGTAATGAATTGCATGACTATATTGCACATAGGCAAATATTGCGCATGAGGTATATTGCAGCAGTTTTTATGTTTAGTGATCCAAAAAAGCAAACAAGCATCTTAAGAGCTAACAATGATTAACAGAGGAATTGTAGCAGACAATTTTAATCATCTCTAAACAAAATGATGTTGCTACAGCAAAAAAAAAAAAAAATGTAGAACAACATTACGAGGTAAGATATTTTAACATCTAAAATAATAAGATTCCTTTTCAGACCTTGTTTTAATCATCCACATGTTATAAACTATGGTTTCTGGGTGGTATATCTTTATGCTTTGTTGTGCTTTAACTGACTTAAGATATAAAAGAGCAAAGTCCAATTTAAAATTGATTTCCATTATTTTCTAAAAATATAATTTCATCATGAAAACTTCATGAGTGCTGTTTTGGCTGAGTAAAATCTTGGTGTCTCTAAACAATCTGAGAAATGTTAGGAAATACATGAAAGCACCTTCATTTGGATAGGATGGATTGCTGAGGGAATCCATGCTTCTTGCAGGTCTTAAAACATTCCTGTCTTTTTCTGAAACAGTGAGGCAAAGCTTTAGATATATGTGCTACCACACAAACAGTACACACCAGCAGTAACGCGCACGGTACCTTTAGCAGAGTGTTTATGCCTCCGTAGCGGATCATGGAATCGACTTCCAATGTTGAAGATCGACATCCACTTCCTGCCTTTGAGAGACCCTTTTCTCCTACATAACACAAATGACAAGATTATGGGGGGAAAAAACTTATTTTGACTACATCATTGTCATTATCGCCATATAATATGATACAGACACATACACAGGACCATGAACAATAAGTTCAAAAAGAAAACCGTTACCAGCTATGTCAAAAGAAATGACAAGAATAATTTTCTTTTATGCTCTATCTAATAGAGTTTGGTGGTATAGATAAACTTTAATATCACATTATTCAAAATGTGTTTATCCTCATCTGCTTTTTCAGGGATTAGCTCATGTGATTGTTCCGTAACTTTTACTACTGCTCTATTCTTAATTTACGAAAAGCTACTTAGTTTCCTTGTAAAACAAATAAATCATCCATCCATTATCCATCCATCCATCCATCCATTATCCTACCCACTTGATACCCAGTGGTGTCGCGGGGGTCTGCTGGTGCCTATCTCCAGCTCTCTTAGGGCGAAGGCAGGGATCCACCCTGGACAGGTCGCCAGTCCATCGCAGGGCACACACACCATTCACTCACACATTCATCTTCTACGGACAATTTAGAGTCTCCAATTAACCTGGCATGTTTTTGGACTGTGGGAGGAAGCCGGAGTACCCGGTGGGAACCCACGCACACACAGGGAGAACATGCAAACTCCGCACAGAAAGGCCAGCAGCAGCTGGAAGCGAACCCACGACCTTCTTGCTGTGAGGCAACAGCGCTAACCGCTGCACCACCGTGTGGCCCCACAAATAAATCATTTAAGGAAAAAAAAAAAAAAACCGAAAAAAAAAAAAAAAAAAAAAAAAAAAAAGGAATCGACTTACTTGTCAGTGCCTTCAATGATTGCATGGTATGGTCTG